>MU225906.1:334471-351020 GCA_018584345.1 Thuja plicata
AAAAAAATTCTTTACAAAATTGACTTTAGAACCCCCTTCACAGACCACCATTACATGTTTAACCAAAAAAACTAACTTTACATAGTACATCATCTTTACCGACTATATCTAGTATATCATCTTTACACACTATATACACTTATATAGACACCTCCGAAAAACCACCTATATAGTTCTTTCCTCCCTAAATAGGGGCATTCAAACCATTCAAAAAAATCCATTGGACACAAAAAAACTTCACCATGAACAATTAACCTTCCACATTCATGCCTTGCCTTACAACCACAACTCCTTCTTGCTCCTATCTCTATGCTTCCTCATTAAGGGCCCTGATAATTCTTTCATCCTCTACCCTTAATGTGCATTTCAAATTTTCTTACACCCCCAACATTATGTTTTTTCAGGTGTCTCTCTTCACCTAGCTTGGCCAAAGAAAAAAGGCACAATGCCATTCCTTTGTGCCTCCTTTGGGTCCTCATTGGTCTCTGAAATGTCGAACCATACACCAATTACCACCTATTCAAAAATGGATTCCATCCCTAGTAACATATCATCCTCCACTAAGCTTCTCATCATCAATTTCATTATCACTTCATCTTCTACTAATTACATGCCCCAAGCGAGAATCATACTCACGATATCCATATTAATGTGATATCGATGTTTCCCGGTGACAAATTCCTCCCCTAAAACCTCCAAAATTGCCTTCACCACCTTCTTGCACTTGCATTTAAAAATTTTCTTGAGGTGCCTACTCTTTATCTCACCAAAAAAATCTTTGTCCCATACTTAATGATTTATTCTTCCATTCTCAAGATATTTCCTCGCCCATCCCTGGCCACAAAACCAATACCGCTCGACCCTGGATTCCCTCTCGAGGCATCCTCAAAGTTTGTTTTAGTCCATTTTGTATCAGAACGTGTCCAACAAATCTTTTCAATCTTCTTTAACGGGTAAACACATCACTATTTCACAAGGCTTAAACCAATGAGTTGTGAAATGGTGAACCCGTCGCTATTTCACAAGGCTTAAACTAATGAGTTATGAAATGAAAAACCCATCACTATTTCACAGAGCTTAAACTAATGAGTTGTGAAATGGAGAACCCATCACTATTTTGCAAGGCTTAAACTATTGAGATACAAAATGGAAAGCCCATCACTATTTTGCAAGGATTAAACAAATGAGTTATGAAATGGCAAACCCATCATGATTTTGCAAAGCTTAAACTAATGAGTTGCAAAATGGAAAACCCATCTCTATTTTGCAAGAGACAATATGACCACTTGAAATGGAGAGAATGTCTCCATTTTGCGAAGAAGTAATTAAGGTGAGGTGACTGTCGCTTCGCTTAACTGATCGAAGAGACATGTGGGAATGCAAAGTGAATTAAATACTATTGAGCTAGGAATTACAAAAGAAGGTACATAGATTTAATCAACAAAAAAAAATTTGAGATTTCTAAGATCTTTTGAGGTGGAAATGGAGCTTGTGCGGAGCTTGGAAGGAGCTTTCCAAATAGTTGTAGAAAGATTGAAGCTCACAGAAAAAATTGATCTATAAGTTAAAATTTTCTCTCTCAACCTTGAATTACATTTTAAAATGCCTAAAAGGAAAGTAAAAGATGTAGGAAAGGATGAGTCACCTAAGGCTCTTTTCCAGAAATCCCCTTTAGATGCATTACTTGGGTCTAGTGATATCGGGACTAAAATGATATTTTCAAATGCATAGAGGGAGTGTAGAGATGCTAATATTCCACATACTAGTAGGTCTCTTTTATGGTATTTCTATAAGAATAAGGATGAAAGGATTCTAGGGTCTAACCCATGGAAGCTCAACTTAGAGAATGTTATAGTGGGCCTAATGTATTTGGTGATGTTAAACTTATTGAAATACAATCCCAGTGTTATAAAAAAGAAACTAGAATGGTCAGAGGGATAACAAGAGAGCCAATTCTGGTTTTCTTAAAGTAATGCATTGCAGAATGTTTTGGCTTGAATAGGAAATCCCATACCAAAATTTATAGGGAACAATATCTAGTTAATTATGAAATAATGGTAAAGATCTTTTGTTTGAGACAAGTGTCCTATTTTAGAATGAGGGGAAAAGAGAATAGGACTATGATGATAAATGAGACTGCACCATTCTCTACATTGAGATTTATGAATTTATTTCATAAAATATATCATGGCTAGTGCCAACTGTGTGGTGATGATCATGATAATTCAGAACCCCAACATTACTTTGGAGTGTTATATTGGGTGGTCCCACAATAGTGTGTCCAACTTTTTGGCCAACTTTGACACTGAGATCAACATTCTGAGAAAAACTTCACTTTCGAACACCTGTTGGCGCAAAAATATTAGGAATTTGAAGATGATGTGAACTGGAGTATTTTAGAATTTTATTTCTAGTTTATAAATATTTTTTTTAAAAAAAAATCATTAAAATTCATTTTTCCTTCTCCTTCGAAAAGTGGTTTGAGTGAAAACCATTGTTTTTGAGGAGTGACTGTCACTTGTGTCCGCATAAATTTTTTTAAAATATGATAACAATGTAATTCTTTCAAGGTTATTTTTTTTAACTTAAATATATAAAGGATGTCATTGGTTTCATTCATTTTGGGTCAATATTTCATACTTTATTAAGTTCTAAAGTGATAATAACTATAATTTAGACATAAGGTCACTTGGACCACTCTAAATTGATTTGTAGATATTGAAATTTTTTATTTTTATTTTTCATAGAAAGGTAACACAAATACTCTTTTCCTACATATTTTTCAATTTTTTTCCTAATTTACTATTTTTCCCGAAGCGTTGAAGAGAGAGGTTGCTAAATGGCCAGACAATCTCTGTTTAATTAAACTAAAAATAGAAAGTCACAATGAACTCAATATATTAAAACCATAGTCATTGTAAATCTTGTTTTGAGTAGTAACATCTGCCCTTTGGGATTTAGAAGATTGGCTTATTTGGTCCTTTATTCAGACCTTCAAAGGGAAAAAAATTGCAAAAAATTGTTGGCTTTGGAGAGGAAGGCCAAATTTAGGGGGTTCGCTCAAACACCCCTTCTAGCAAAGGGGGTTAGAGAGAAACCCTTATGAGCGAACCCCCCATGGAAAATTTGTGCAAATTGCTTGTTTTTTCTTCATTTATAGGGTTCACTTGAATTGGGTCTAGTTCGAGCGAACCCCCCATTTCATCTAGTTCGCGCGAAGGGGTTTTTTCCCTTCGCGCAAGCACCCCCATTTGCTCGAAGGGGTGAAAAATGAAAAAAAATCATCCGCAGGATTTTTCTTCTTGCCTAAAAGTGGGACACAACTTTGTGGGATCACCCTATTGCTAGTGAAATTGAAATTGAAATGATTCTATTAATAATCAATTGGTCTATTGGAAAAAGACCAGGTCTATCAAAAATTACTCTCTATTATGTCATCTAATATTGTTCCAAAACAAAAATCCCTTTACACATAGTATTAAGATAACTACTATTGATGAACAAGGAAGCATGATCCTCATTCAATTGTGGTGTCATGTGTGAGATAAGAATAAAAGAGATTGTAATTAGAGAGTTTTTTGTAATTCATTTGTTGTATGGATATTCAGAGCCCTTGGGCCTTAGGTTGAGATGCTACCTCTCAAGATAAGAAGGGTCTTAAGACCATGGGAATATGACCATAAGAAGGGTCACACCCATAACTCTACTGACTAGATTTTGAAAGGGGATCACACTCTTATTAGAGTATATGGATACATATAAGCTCCCCATAAACTATCAGTTTTTGTCCCAGAGAGGATTACATTCTTAGAGTTCATTTAGAAGTTTATGTGGTTTGAGAAGTTATCAAATGCAGCAAGGAAGAAGGGAACCTTTATGCCCCACATAGTCAAATATGCAGGATTGACCATTGGTTATGGTTCTATTGAATCCATGTCTAAATTTATTTAAGGGAGGGGTATCATTTAGAAGATGGAAATGAGAGGGTCTATGATCTTGAAGGTTTTGTTAAATATTTTTTCAAATGCATTAAGGATAAAAAATGGTATAAGTGAGGGCATTTCCCAAAATTGTATGAATCCTGAAGAAGTTCTACAAAAGTGAAAAAATGGAATATATTGAGGATATTAGAAGAAGACAAAGAAAAGGGGAAAAATTGCTTCTATAGTGATCAAACTCATGAGGTAGTAAGGATGGGATTGTTCCTAAGAGATTTTGCAAAATGGCATGGGAAAGCCACTAGTGATGCACCTTTAGAGGTAAAGTCTTCTCCCACCAAAAAGTATCAAAAATCAATTATTTATGATTCATCAGAATCATAAGATGCACCCAGATACCCTCTAGACAAGAAGTAGAAGGAAGATGAAGTGGTACCTGTTATGCCCTGCATACCCGTCACTACATTTTGTGTGCAAAATGTTGGGTCCCCTCTTTTCGCTTTTGGCTCTTGCCTTGTTTGCCTTGTCTTTTTTTTTCTTTGTTTTTCTTCTTTGGGATTTTCTTCCCCGAGGAGTTTGTTCTCTCTTTGCTATTTTCTTTCATGTCTACGAGACCCGGTCCTGGAGTTGGTTCTCTCCAGAGCCAGATTCTAGACTCTGAGATTCTCTGCCGCGATGTCTTCTCCTTACGAGAAGGTATGGTGACTTGGAATCCTCGGGCTCAGAGTCTGGAGGTTTGTCTAATCCAGAGTTTGTGGGAAAAGAGGGGTAACTTTCTTTTTTACCTTGGGTATAAATAGAAATTACATGCCACTTTTACAGTTACCACAATTAAAACACTTGTGCACTCAGAGCAACCCTTAGGTGATTAAACGATGATTAAACTGTGATTACTCTATGCTTAGTGGGTTGTTACCAGTTTGCTCGAGGTACCTGTTCGTGGTCATTTGAAGGTAGAACCTATTATGGGAGTGCTCCTAGTGTGCTCTTTCCCTACCCTTCTTCAGATTTTAGATAGGTTTTCTATTTTTCCTACTATTTTTTGTGTTTTTTGTTTGTTTCCCTTTGCTCTTTGGTTTTCGTTTGTCCCGCTGGTTTTCCTTTTCGTGTTTTGTTTTTGGTTTTCCACCCGTTGGTGGGTTGGCCCTGCGAGAGGGTTGTCCGCCCTCTGTGTAGCTATAGATTAATGTCGATAATGTATATTGTTTTAGATTAGTCCCTGCATATATGTGTATAGAACTATGTAAATTTGTAAAACTTGTAAGTGCTATATATTTTGTGTATATGTGTTTCAGCCCTCGTCCCTCTGTATTTATGTGCATATATATATATCTTGTATATCCTTCCAAGCTTGCGAGTTCCTCGCACTCTATCATGCATTTTTATCGATGAGACCAAGTTTGTCGAGACTGAGTCGTCACAATTCAAACTCGACACCTCGCTGGTTCGAGCCATGGCAACTTTCTCTCTCCTCCGTCTCATCACCTTAATGGCAGGATTAATTTCCCATGAGTGGGAATTCAAACCGTGTCCCGTCTGGCATTTATTTTACCCCGTGTCAGCCCATTTGTCGACATTAATGATTTTATGTCACCTGCCACCTGACCACATGCCAACCCACGTCAGCCAAATACGGTTTCTTACTGGTCACATCAGCACGGGAATGGCTAGATCATCCGGGCTCTAAGCCTTAAGCAATTCCTTTTCCCGTGTTTCCCCCTTGTCATTTGGTTCAATTTACCCTGAAATCATATTCACATTTATTACAATTATTCTGGGACCTTTGATGTATGCTAACACTTATTGAAAAAATGCAGGGTGGTGACGATTTCCTTGGAGTTCTAATATTCTTTATATATGTCATGTTCTAACGGTTCTCTGGCCTTGTAGGTTACGAATGAGTTGATCAAAGATGTCTGAAGTGATCACCCCTCCTTCCAGCCCGGAGCTGCCTGCCACTTCCACCTGAGCGGCCACCAAGACTAATGCTAAGAGGTTATTGGAAAAGTTGCCCTTAACCTCTAAATATCCCAAGGATGGCACTATTGTGGGATCAAAAATAGAGTCCAGTGTTTAGGAGATAATAGACGCAGGGCCTGCACCTTGGGCGGAAATGCAACTTACATCACCGCCTCTGGTATCATCAAGCGACAAACTTCCCCTATTCGGTGAAATCACCAGAGTTAATACTCTAATTGGAAATGTTGTACAATGCACCAACACGGACCATCCTACTCTCAGATCCCCGACCGCTACAGTACCTAGCAACAATTTTCACCTTGGATGCGGCAACTTTCGCCTCGAGGCTGGGGATCCCACAATTCAATGGATCCATTATCCGGAATCAACTCCAGACATTGCAGGAGTTCGAGGGTACTGAGCTGATTTCCTGGCAACATATCAATAGCCATTGGCTAAAGATCCCAAAGAGGGATTACAGGAGGATGAAGTTGGAATTTCCCCGCGGGGAGTTCAAAGAGCCCATCCAAGTGGGAATTGTATTTTTATGCAGGATTTTTGGATTGCCCCATGCCCGGGATTTCTTGGCATGGATGTACTACCTTTTGTATTGTATCACCACTCGCAATCAGACTTTCAACTGGGCAGCCCTCATATCCAATCACGTAGACAAACAGCTTAAGAGCGTTGCCCAGAATTCTAAATTTTATATGACATCATACATGCTATGGGCACTAGAAGAACAAAGGCTAGCTTTTCTGGGTTTGGGAATAGTTGGAGAGCTTGGAAATGGGCTAGGCCAAATGGGACCATGGGATCTTATCCCCAAGTGCAATGGGAACTTCGTTTCCCAATTTTTTGTAGGGTAAATAATGTTTTCATTTACAACAACATTCTAACACTTACTTGGGATTCTGGGTACCGACTATCATAGGTGGTGATGACTCTGGTTAGCTCCTACAACCGCTATTTCATCTAGTTCCAACATCACACCTACATTTGGGTGACAGGATTCAATAGGAAGCCCCATCTTCTGCCTCGGTTTTGCGGGGATAGGATTATTCTTTTAGAGTTCTGCTGAAAAATGATGGATATGCACGCCTTATTTACACTGAAGAAGGTCATCAACGTTCCATTCCCTTTCTCATGCAGGAATTATACATGCAGCCTCATCGCAGCCTGGGAGGCAGAAAGTGAATTGAAGAACCTCGGGCTGGTGGAATTCCACCATGCCCAAAAAAATTACGATCCCCTTGGAAAGATTGCCATAGCATTCCCCCGGGCATCCCCGTCCCACGAAGTAGATATTGAGGAATTTTGTGTGGACTGCCAAGACAGTTTTGATCTCCGGGCCCGATAGCATTCTTAGATGAGCAAAGGGCTCATGAAAGAACTCGACCTTTGGACTTTCCTGAAGAGCTTTAAAGATGACAGGGTGCTGGAAAATCTAGCATATAAAGAACAAGGGCTAGACAAGCTAGATATTCCTCTGGTGGATTGGACCACCCCTGAGGACCTAACAATTGAAGGGTTATGTCATCCCATTATAGAGGCAAGCCACCAGTATTTTTCCCGGGCATGCCCAAAGAGCACTCGAAAGAAGCCAATGATGAAGTGGGCTATTCCCTCTTCAGTCGATGCCGGACCTTCTTCATCTTCCGCGGCCATGGCCGCTGAACCAAGTACAAGTAAAGGGAAAGAGAAGGAGGGTGTCCTGGTTTCCAAAGTGCCTCCACATACCCCCTCCCTTCTAATGGCACAGTTACATCAAAAAATGGAGTCGACAAGGATGGCCACCTAGCAAATAAGTATGCAGGTATCCTCTGACCTCCTTGTAGCTACAATGGCATATGCTCGCCCGGCGAGATCCCCATCGTTGGCAGCCATGATGAGAAGACAGACTTTCACTGAGTTGGAGTCTACTATTATTCTGGACACTGGGGCTTTGCTAATAAGAAAGAAGAAGAAAAAGGTGACCCTTACGCCAAGCGCAGTCACCAGTCTTGGAATGCTGGAGATCTCCTTGGTAGATGTCAGTATGGATTCTCCCAAGCTAGAAGATATTTCAAACTCCTCACCCCCGCATGATGATTTTGATGACACTTTCTCAGTGGAGGAACTCATGGAACTCTAACAAGATATGGGTCATGCGGTGGAGGAGATTGCTGCTCAGGAGAAGGAAGAGGTCCCCATAGAAAAGGAAATCCCAGGATAGAAAGATACATCAGAGAAAGAGGCTTGGGAAGAAGTACAGAAAAGGCCTGAGCAAGAGAAGGTACCAGTCCAAGAGACCGAAGATACACCAAGGTAAAACGTAGATGAGCAACCGATGGTCGGGGAACCCAGACCCATGGGATCAACCGTAACCTCGACCATCATGCTCCAAATGCCTTTGTTTACTCCAGGTGATCAAGTGCCTCGGAGCACATTCGGTGAGGTAGTAACGGTGGCAACCTTGCTAAATTTTGGCCAGAGACCTCACCCACCTCTAGAGGATGTTCCGGTGGAGGAGAACGCTCCAAAAGATGAGGCCGATAAGGCCCTAGAGTAGCAACAACAAATTGATCAAGAGGCCCCGGTTAATGAAAATGCAGAATCAACTGACACCGGGAGGGACAATGAGGTCCCTGAAAATATAGATGATATAGAAACTGAGGAAAAGGTCCCGGATAGCACGACAAAAGATGCCAGTATGGTGGAAAACGTTAAAGGTTCTAGAGAATAGGAAAAGGAAAAAGAACAAGAACAAGAAGAGGAACCGGAACAAGAGGTGGAAAAAGAGCCTGAAGACAATGTATATTCTGGGAACGTGCTGCCAGATTTTGAAAGGAATCCCAGTGAACAGGTCTTAATGGCGAAGCTGCCCCTGCCGTCCCAACGGCTTATCGAATCAAAGAAAAGGAAGACCCTGACGACAACCTCAGGTGCTACACTCTCATTGGCCGAGATGATGGCCAAGAATGTAGAGGCTAAAAATCCCAAGAAAGCATGGACCATCCATACTCTTGAGACTGGTTCGACAGGTAGCACAGTGGCAACCATCACAACACCCCCACCAAATGCAGAGGTAGCGGTCGTAAGGCCCGAGGATTACAACATAATAGAAGTAGAGCTAGGGAGGAGAGACAAACAGGGTAAGATGGATCTACTGAAAGAAGTCACCAAGGTAATAGAGAATAGATACATCAAGCAGGGCCAGAAGTTGAAGGAGGAAAGAGAAACAAATGCCAATCTCCTCGCGCTTCTAGCAGAACTTTCATAGCCTTTGTTTGAGGTCCACCCCGGAACCCCTTCTTTTGGGTTGTCATTTGCGCAGGGCGATGTGGATTCTCTACAAATCATGAAAAAGAAAGCACAAGATGTAGATGGGTGGGCCGCCGAGCAGGTGAGCGGCATGAGACAATTTTTGGCGGCATCCCTCCTGGACCTTTATCGGGTTGATTCTCTTCTTAGCCAGGCAAAGGGCTCCGCTATCATATGGGAGCAAGATCTAGCGAAGTATGAAAAATGGAAGGCCGGGCTAGAAGAAATCCACAATATAAGGGAAGAAGTTGCCATAGAGGTGGGGATTTTGGGAGATGAATCATATGATTCCCTCTAGGCCCAGTACTCCAGACTTGTCCTCAGAAGTGAGGTATGCAAGGAACTAGTTAAGGCCTTAAAAGAGAAAGTAATGGTGGCCCAATACCCCTTAGGTTTATTTCAAGCATTCATGGCTGGGGCATTGCAAGTTGATCCCTTAACCACCGGAACATGTACCCTGAAGGACTACATCCTCAGCAAGTTTGATTTGCGGATGGAGTCCCTGTATCCACCTGCCAAAGATTTTGACCAGGGTAGGTTATCCAGATTGTCAAAGACAATGATCCGAGCACATGATGGCATCAAGATGGTGGATGAATTCCGTAGTGGGGCCGGAGAGGTTGAGGAAGCATTAGAGGCTACCCGCAGTCGGTGGGACATCATCAAATATGTAGACAAAGAAAGCATAGGCCAAGTGTTGGCAGCTTGGAAAAAATCATAAGGATCAATAAAGTTCTCCGAAGCCCAGAGAATCTCGTGTGGAGATGTATTTTTGTATTCATTCATTCTTTCAGAATGGAAGTCCTGGATCCCAGAATTCTGGATCCTATATTTTTGTATTCTTTAAGTGACCCATGTCCCACTTTCCAAGGCTGACCAATCACTTTTGAGGTAGTTAATAAAGATTGCTAGAAAGTAGGTAACCACAACAAGGCACGTCGGCTCAACAAGAAGGTTCTGACATATGGTCTTCCCAAGGCACCACTCCAACGTTACACCTGGCACATCAGAGATAGTGAGCCACCCTCCCATTTATGAGGCATGTAGCCTTGATCCCCAAGGGATTAGATTTCTTCTACTCTTATATCAACTCTCTTCTCGAGGCTGACTTTTCCACTCCTCTTTTCTTGTCTTATTCTTCTGACATGACAGAAATTTTCTGTCTCGAGGTCTTTTGTAGCGTGGTGCAGGTAGTACTGGCCACCATAAATAATATTATATTGTAAAGTGTAAAATAAGTTAGGTTAAGTTTTAGGTCAAGTGATGTGTATAAATGATAAGTTTGGCCTCATTCCAAGGGTCGACGAAATTGATGATTTTGCAGTCCATAGTTAATAGCAGTTTGGTTTTCTCAATTCTTAGTTGTAGAGCTCAATGCTGCATAGTTTCTAAGCTTTCAGTAGTTAAATGCTCCCTTGGAACCACCATTGTACCACGCACCAGTGCTTGCTGGAAGACATGTTAATGAAGAAGGAAGAGTTCTATCAATGAAGTTGTTGGCATTCTGATCTCTAGTTAATGGTATTTTATGCTTTGTGTTCTTTATGTCCTTCACTCTGATGCTTTAAGTAGATTAATGACCTCCTTTTCCTCTGCTATTGTTCTAATATGAGCTGATGGTTATATATTTCTTCAGTATTTAGTGTAGTGTGTTAGAGCATTGTTGATGTTTTGAATGTTTAGTATAACTATAGGTAGATGAAATACTTCTAACCTTGCAAAATCTTTTGAAGTTTATTTGTTAAGTAAATGTGCGCTTGCAAGAAACCCCACTCACTTGAATCCCCAAAGAAGATGAATTAAGATAACCAACTATCCCCCTCAAACAAAATAGTCACATTTCCCAACTGAGCCCCGCACTATTGAGACTTGACTCTCACGTGCTTGGAGGCCTGGGGAGTCTCATTTCACTAGACAACCTTTACAGGTGAAGTTGGTCGATACTCCAGTACCCGGTGATAACTTACCTCTGTTGGCAGACCCGGTCACAAAGTCCTATCAAGAGAAACTGGTGCTAGAAGGAGGGCATGAACTCATCCCCCTTTGAGGATTCAGATTTTACACCGCCCGAGGGTTCCCCAAGCCATAGTTTTAGGAGCCAAGCCTTCAGTGAGATTGGATCATTTTCACCAGCAAGATTTGAAAGAATCCTTAGATCAGCTCCCAATCCCAGATGTTTTATCAAACTCGAGCCTCTCGCTCAAAAGAAATGGACCCCGAAAGCCAAGTTGGCCACCATTGTCTGGGGATCTAGCATACCATAGAATACCCAAGTCCCTCAGATGATCCTGGGAACTAGTGCTCAACGTAGCCAAAATCCAACTCCCCCAATGGCTGTGTATTTTGGAAATATTGGGTCCCCAATGGGAACTTTTCTAGGTGCAGCCAATGATTTACCTTCGCACCCAGAAAAATTTTTTCCTCAATATGAGCACTTAGGCACACAAACCATGGAAGAGCATCTGCAGGCATACAAAGATGCCATGAACTGACACCATATCCAACATCAAGATGTTGTGACCCAGATGTTTCCTCTATCCCTGGGACAGAATGAACTGAACTGGTACCTTAACCTTCCTGCCAACTCCATCAACAGTTGGGAGGACATGGAGGACACCTTCCTAGCTACCTTCCATGTACACGAGGACCCAACGTGGTCCCATAGCCAGTTCATTACTATCAGGAAGGAACTGAATGAACCCCTTGTAGCATTTAACCACCGGTTCCAACACGCCTTGAAGTGGTGCACGGGCCCCTTCATCCCATCTGTGGAGGTGACTATCCAGACCTATCTTAATGTGATGGACCCCTTTTTTTCCACTCTCCTCCAAAGAACAACTAACCTGGGCGACTAGGATACTTTGGCGAAGGTCTACAACCTAGCCTTGGAACTATCTTGTGGCCTTAAGAAATCCCCAGGCAGGATTGGTTAGAGTATGTCATTTAACATGATACCCGGTGTAACTTCTTATGCTGGGGGATATAACCCCAATAAGGCAATGGGTGCCCCTACAATGGCCATGAATCTCCCACCACCGCCGATAGGCCAGAAAGCCTGGTACGTGTATCCATGTGAGATCCAGACAACATAGGGTCTAGAATATTTTCCCTGGAACGAGCTTTAGCAAATGCAAAAACCACAGACACAACCACCCAAAGTGTCTTTCTTCCAGTCATCCGCAGCTAGAGTATTTCCACCCTCAACTCTTGTGAGTACTGTCGCCTTCCCAGGGAACCAACAACAACAGCCGTCACACTGTGACCTAAAAACCTAGTTGAATGCCAAGGTTGAATCCCTTCGGCAAATGTTGTCCACCCTGACTGTGGACATGGGTCAACTGAAGGCGGGGTCCTACGCACCCTAGAATTTTGATTCCCAGAGAGGGAATATTTTCTCCGGCCAACGAAACAACAATGCTGGAGGAAGAAACTACAAAAATGGGCCTTAGCCCAACCAACAACATTGGAATAACAACACCAATGCTGGAGGCCCGCCTCCAAACTAAAACACCAACCAGAGTGGTGCTGGACTGTCCCATTTCACATCAGTCATAGACTTCCAACTCATGACTAACTGGTGTAGATTGCATGACACAAGCTCTCACAATGAGGTAAACTATGCTACGCTGGAGAAAGTCATCACGATTTCCTTGCTAGACAGACAATAAGCTTTTGATCCTACTCCCCCAGAGCCTCCTATACAAGAGCCCACTCATGGTTCCTTTTCATGTGAGACCATCTTCTTTGGAATAGACAAAGGAGACAAAGAAGAGCCCAAAATACAGGGGTTCTTTGATGAATCCATTTCGGCCTTTGAGGCCAATGCCTTCACACACCCACGAACTCCCTACAACACTCGGAGTTAGGCTAGTAAAAGACCATTTTACATGCCCACACCTCCCAAGGACACTCCTCCCCGGGACAACATGACCAATCAGTCTGCCCCTCCAAAAGGTTCTAGCTCTAACCAAGCTAAGGACCCGGCCGAGGGAAGCCACCAATTCCCGGGAGGAAGGTTTGACATAACCAAGGTGTTAGAAAAAACCACCACCTCCATGACCTTGATGGAGGTCTTGCTAAATTTTTCCAAGAAGAAGAAGTCCCTTTTGAAGCTCTTTGGAAATCTGGAAGCCGTCTGTCGCCCACCCAAGACTGTGTCTTTTGAGGATGCCAACGTAGTTGTCCTCTAGGGAAACACTGAAGATCCTCCTTTCTTGCTAGGCTTGAACATACAAGGAAAGAACATACATAACTACCTAGTATGTTTTGGGGCTTCAGGCAACATCATTCGTTTATCCATATGCCAGAAGCTCAGATTCTGACCCATCCCATCTAATGGTGCAGTAATCCAACTGGATAAAACTACTGTAAAAATGGTGGGTGAACTGAAGAATGTCTAGATTCAACTCATCCAGGAACCTAGGATAGCCAAAACAATTGACATCCAAGTGGTGGACATCCCAGAGACTTATGGGATGTTGCTAAGTCAGAATTTGTCCAAATCCATGAATGGGTACTTTTTGAGTGACTTCTCCCACTTATGGCTCCCCTGGAAAGGAGAATCTAACAAGATTCAGGTTGAAAGTGAGCCCCGGATGAGACAAGTTCTCACCGAAGTTGGGAGGGTAAATGAGGTCCTATTTTCTGAGACTTCCACCAGGGTGTACCAACCCCTTGAGATCTTAATGTTTGATTTCACCTCAGGAGAACACCCCATAGTTCTGCAGAGAACCCAGGACCTGGAAGAAAATTTAAGGGTTAAGGTTAACTGTCAAGGTATCACAACGACCCCCACCACACTCTTGTCCAACACTTGGTGTCAGGTACATTATCAAAAACATTTGAAGCTAGAGTGTGAACCATATCTTTCCACTGCTACTCGGCGTATCAATACCCTCTGAAAGAAAGAACACACACCTAATTCATCGAGACCTAGTGCCCCCACTGAGAGCGCCTTTTTGGCACCACATGTCCGAGGATCCCAGTCAGAAATCCCTCCTGAGACAAATCTCACCCATGTACCATCAGCATCAAAGGAAACTCCTCCAAATCCTCGCAAGAATAGTCCAAAGACCATTTCATCTTCCCAGCCCTAGACAACAAACAATGATTTATGGACCCTTAAGTTCGATGGTTCCCGATCCAAATAAGGCTGTGGGGCCGGAGTGGAATTAATCAACCCGTGGGGGAAATCCTTCCTCACTTCCTACAGGCTGTAGTTCAATTTCATGAACAATGTCATGGAGTACGAGGCTTTGGTCCTTAGACTCCTATTTGCACTAAGGAAAGGAATCACTTGCCTCCGGGCCCTGTGTGATTCAGAGTTGACTGTTAAACAAGTCTGGAGTCAATATACCTGCCATGATAAGAGGGTGGCTTCATACCGCAACTGGGCATGGAGCCTTATTGAGGATTTTTATGCCTTTGGCATTGACTTTATTCCCCAGAGGTGGAACTATGTCCCGGATGCCCTTTCTATTTCTTCCAGCACACTTGAGCCCATGGCTTGCTTGCGACTCTGGAGATTTTCTTTTGAGATGATCCCCACCCCGTCCATTCCAGATAATGTCACCCATTTTTAGGTCTTTGAGGACGATCAACATATCTTGGCCTTCATGGCCAATGTTGGTGTGTTTGAGGACCAGATAGTGGAAGAGAGAGATCACGATGATATTGGACACGATGATGAAGACAATGGGATTATGGACCTACCAACCAACACCATCCCGAAGGGGATGGTTGCACTTGAACGAATCTTCAACTGGGACCCTCAGGGCTGGGAAAAGATATCATTCTCCTCTAAGGGAGGGAAATTTGAGAAAGTGAACATCGGCTAGCCCGGTGAAGAGAAAATGATACACATTGGCACCTCCTACTCCCCTGAGGAGAAGGAGAAGATTCTCATGGTTCTCTGCGAATACATTGATGTGATCACGTGGGGGTATGAGGATTTGAAGACATATGATACATCCATCATGACTCATACCATCCCACTCAAACCTGATGCTAAGCCTTTCTGACAAAAGCAACGACTGATCAACCCACTGATCAAGCCTCTAATCCACCAGGAGGTTTAAAAGCTGTTGTCAGCTTGGATAATCTTTCCAATGTGGCATACTACGTGGGTGGCCAACCTAGTCCCTATAAGGAAGAAAAATGGTGAAATCCGCCTTTGCGTCGATTTTCAAAATTTGAATAAAGCCTCCAAGAAAGACAATCACCCTCTACCCTCATTGGATGAGGTATTAGAAATCATGAATGGATCACAAATGATGTCCTTCTTAGATGGGTACTCCGGGTACAACCAAGTCATGGTTAAATTTGAAGATAGGGACAAAATAACATTTACCACCAAGTGGGGAACGTTTGCATACCAGAGAATGCCCTTTGGCTTGATTAACGTAGGGGCCACATTTCAAAAGGCTATGGACATTGCATTCGAGGGCCTTGTGAACTGGGGTATAATCATCTACATGGATGATTTGACCATCTTTTCCTAGGACAGGCATGATCATTCTGCCCATCTCACCTAGATTTGCGAGAGATGTTTCCAGTATGGAATATCCCTCAACCCTAAGAAATGTATATTCGGGGTCACTGAAGGGAAGTTGCTCAGGCATATTGTCTCCGAGAAGGGTATATCCATCGACCCTGAGAGATTTGAAGCACTGCTAAACCTACAAATGCTCGGCTACAAGAAAGAAATGAGATCTTTCTTTGGAAATATCAACTTTGTCCGGTGGTTCATCACTGGATTTTCTGAGATCGTAAAGCCACTCAACAAAATGATGAAGAAATATACCAAAATTGAGTGGAGTCCTAAAGCAAAGAGGGCATTTGCCCAGATTAAATAGATGATAACGGAGGCACCAATTCTGGCTATTCTGGACTACTCCCTCCCTTTCTACATTTATTCCTTTGCTTCACCGCATTCTGCCGTGATAGTATTGACCCAAAAGGTTGAAGGGGAAGAATGACTGATAGCTTTCATGAGATCCCCTTTCAAGAACACCAAAGTTTTGTATTCTGATGAAGGTCAAGGTGAATCCCTGATGGAGATGTCCTAGCCCCCAGCAAATAACCACACAATAGAATATAATAACAATATAGAGATATAGATCCATACAATGCCAATACTCATAATAGAATCCTCTTCAATCCCTGAAATTTAAATCCTCGAACTCTTTGTGGAAAATTACTTATATGTCTTGTAATAGGCACAAAATTCCTAAGTAAGGCCGAGCTCCTCCCAGTCCATGCCAAGCAACCAAGACCATGCCAAGTTCCATTAAATACATCAAAACCAATTACCAAAGACCCAAGTAGGTCCACACAACTCTACCAAATAC
>MU225906.1:351318-374448 GCA_018584345.1 Thuja plicata
CCTCTGTAACTTATCAAAACCATCAATGTCATCGAACATGAAATCCACATCAGCAACATGTAAGCTTAAATCCACAATAGGAGAAACATGTAAATCCTCAACCATGCCAACCACCAACAGGTCCACAACAGGAACATATAGATCTGCAGTATCATGTAGATCCTCAACCACATAAACAACTAGTGAATCCACACGAGCAACATCCATATCAACAACATCCATATCACCAACATATGGATCATCACCCTTAGCAACCTAATTACCCACAACTAAGTGCTCCACAATTTCCATGTTAGACTCAACCAACTGATCATGAAAACTAATCTCAACCACAGCATCAACAAGGTTAGGAAGCTCCTCAGCAACAACCACAAGTTTCTCTACAGGTTTCGTATCAGACTCCACACACTGATCAGCAAAACCAACTTCCATCTCAACCTTGCTATGCCCTCTTCTCTCTCGAACAAGTCTTCTAACTGGCCAGACAACTCGCTTCCTGATTGGTAGACTCCAGCTCCACGGTTTCAAGATCTCTCGAACTCTCTTATGAAATTTATCCAGAGATGGATCACTCTCAACCATCCGCTCCTTAAATTGATTAGTCAATCTAGCTTCCATCCAAGCAAAAGTCTTTGAAATATTCTTCTCCACCACATCATGGAGTTTTGAAATCATCGTAGGGTCTAATCTTCTTAGAGCCATCTTCTAAGATCTTCACAAACCCTCTGCAATGAATCACCAACTAGATCCAACCTTTACTGTAGGTCCTGGTGAAAACTGCCTCACATTCGGCACTCTGTCCACACACTAAAGAATAACCACACTCTGATAATCTCCACCTAAGGTCCTGGTGTAAACTGCCTCACATTCGGTGCTCTGTCCACACACTCAGGAACAAATGTGCTTTGATACCATCTGATGAAGGTCAAGGTGGATCCCCAATGGAGATGTCCTAGCCCCCAACAAATAACCACACAATAGAATATAATAACAATACAGAGATATAGATCCACACAATGCCAATACTCATAATAGAATCATCATAATTTCATCCAACATGCCCGGTTGTAATGCCTTCCGGGTTATGGCCAAATACAATGCAATTACAATAGAAACTCCACAAGATCTCGCAAGAGCCAAACCAAACCCTAGCTAGCCCAGATCCACACACTGGTAGGAACCCCCAAGGAAGATCTAAACTTGTGCTCGCAAGCCCACCAAGCAATCCCCTTGTTTCCCAAGCCGCAGCCACTAGCTCCTCTCAAAACTCGCTCCTCTACCTCTTCCTCTTCTCCAGGATGAATGAATGAATCCTAGCTAGTCCAGATCCACACACTAGTACGAGCCCCCAAGGAAGATCTAAACTTGTGCTCGCAAGTCCACCAAGCAATCCCCTTGTCCCCCAAGCCGCAGCCACTAGCTCTTCTCAAAACTTTCTCCTCTACCTCTTCCTCTTCTCCAGGATGAATGAATGATTACTAAAGACTTCCCCCACAACCCCTACTTATACCAATATAAGCCACAGGTCGGCCCTGAACATAAATTAAATACAAATACCGAAATTAAATGCCACAAGTCGGCCAACAACAATAATTAAATGCCCAAAATAGTTGTCTTAGTAAAATCAGGATATCTCCTAGCTCCGGATGAATTAGGACTCGTGCTTCGAACCGTAGGTAGAAATTTAGGCCCTCTTCAATCCATGAAATTTAAATCCTCGAAATCTTTGTGGAAAATTACTTATATGTCTTGTAATAGGCACCAAATTCCTAAGTAAGGCCGAGCTCCTCCCAGTCCATGCCAAGCAACCAAGACCATGCCAAGTTCCATTAAATACATCAAAACCAATTACCAAAGACCCAAGTAGGTCCACACAACTCTACCAAATACCTCACACATGAAAATAAGTCCACACAACTCCATCAAATCTCCCAAACATGCAGGATAGCCAACTACCCTGGGATGCTCCTGCATCATATTCATCCTTGGAAAAGAAGGCCTTTGCTCTTGTTCACACCGTGACGAAATTATAGCATTATATTCTCTGTAGCAAGGTGCATGCTATCATCCCGAACTAGGTGGTGAAATCTTTGTTGATGCAGAGTGATTTGGGTGAAAGACAGGGGAAATGGATGGCCATCCTCTAGGAATATGATTTAGAAATGAAACCCATGAAAATAGCCCGAGGCCAGGGACTATGTAGATCGATGGCAGAAGAGACTCCCCAAATTGAATGTCAAACATATACAGTGGAGTCCATCACTCGGGATCCATGGTACATAGACCTGGTGTACTTATTGTTGAATAACAGATGCCTGAAGGGATTGCCTCCAAAAAAATGTCGCACCCTACGGTTGAAAATCGCCCACTTCATGATAAAAAAAAACACCATGCTTTTTCGCAGGAATTACGAGGGAGTGTACCTATTGATGGGGTTCAAGCTGGAAAAATAATTGAAGAATTTCACGGGTAGTTTGGGACCGGGCATGGCTCAGCTGATGCCACTTCCCATTAGATTCTCTAGGCTGGATACTATTGGCCTTGTATCTTCAAAGACATCTATACTCGCGTTCGGAAGTGCCATACTTGCCAAACTGTGACACATTGTGAGCGTAACCTGGCTATACCTTTACAACCGGTTTTTGAAGCTAGACCTTTTGCCCAATGGGCATTTGACTTTATCAGGGAAATAAACCCCAACTTGTCTGCCAACCACTGGTACATCTTGATAGCTACTGATTACTGCACTCGGTGGTCTGAAGCGATACCTTGCAAAAATAATACGACAAACGTAGTTATAAAATTCCTGGAAGAAAACATTATCACAAGATTTGGAATGCCCTTTGCTATAGACTGTGACAATGGTCCAACATTTTCTTCGGCACAATTACTTGAATGGACCTATGACTGGAAGATCACTCTGAAGTTTTCCAGCAACTATTACCCCCAGGGGAATGGCATTGCCGAATCAACCAACAAAAATTTGCTTGAAGTGATCAAACACCTGTTAGAACAAAATCCCCAGGACTGGCACCAAAAGTTGAGATTCACCCTCTAGGCAGATTGTATTCACATTAAGGCCACCCTGGGGACATCCCCATTCCATCTAGTTTACGGCCAGAACCCAGTGTTCCCCATTAACTTACAAATCTTGGTTTTACAGTTTATGTAGGAATTCAGCAACCGTGACAATATTATGGAGGTTCGGCTCCTAAACCTAGTTCAGATGGAAGAACAAAGAGACGTGGCCCTTGAACATTTTGCACATTAGCAAGCAGTGGTGAAATGATGGTTTGACCAGAGAGCCCAGTATAAGGCCTTTCAGATTTTTAACTTGGTCCTCTTGTGGGATAAGGCCCACGAAAAGAAAGGAAAGCACACCAAATTCCAACGGCTCTGGCTCGGACCGTATTTGATCTCAGAGATCTACAGGGCAAACACCTATCACCTCAATACCGTGACCGGGGAACCTATCCCATTTCCCATTAATGGATAGTTTCTCAAACGTTATTTTGAATGAGGCAGGTTTGTCCAGAGTTTTATTATATGTAAATTTTCTTGCTTGTAGATATTTCCTCCCCGGTGCTCCGTTTGGGGTGCCTTCTCTTGTAAATAGTTGTCGACTATCCTTCGGGACCGCCCTGGTTTTCTTTTCTTTTTTTTTTGTTCTTTGCTTTCTTTTTTTTCTTTCTGGGTTCCCAATTTTTTGCTCCCCCTTTTTGTAGACTAGTATGCTTCGCATAACATCTAGTCTCCAGGATGATACCTTTCGTATTATGGTGAGCTTGGAATCTATTGTTAGCATGGTGGAATTGGTCTAGTCTCTAGAGTTATTTTATAAGTTTGGTAACAAGCTGTGAGTAATTTTCATTAGATGTATCCCCGAAAGTCTGGCAATTAGTTAAACCAAAATCTAAAGGAATAAGTAATCGGACAGACCGAGAGTAGATCGGCTGCACTAGTTTGTTGGCCCAAGTCTGCACTTTTAAAATTCTTTCGGGTCTGGAGTTTTCTGCCCTATTTAGAAAATTATGGTGGATGGAAGGGTGAAAGAAGTACCACCATTAAATTTAGCTAAGCTTAAGCTTAATGGTGAAAGAAGTACCACCCTCCCATCCAGAAAAGAATAAAATGAAAAGGAAAGAAAAGATGGGATGTAGAAACTCTTGTATCTTGGGGAAATGAGAAAAATTGACAACCTTGGATCGATAGATCTAGTGCCTCTTCTCTGCTTCTCCTAGAGATCATCGACTTGATTTTCCTTTGAAGCACACACTCCAAAACTGAAGAAAGACCAAGGATTGAATCATGTATGCGCCAAATTGTCTTAGACGCTTCGCTCCTTACAAGTAGGGTGCTCCGAGTAATAATTTGTTCCAGTTTTTCTAACCAAATATTCTACAATTCTCAAGTGGGCTAAGGAATTCATCCCAGATAGTCACCATTTGTTATGCCCTGCATACCCGTCCCTACATTTTGTGTGCAAAATGTTGGGTCCCCTCTTTTCACTTTTGGCTCTTGCCTTGTTTGCCTTGACTTTTGTTTTCTTTGTTTTTCTTCTCCGAGATTTTCTTCCCCGCGGGGTTTGTTCTCTCTTTGCTATTTTCTTCCGTGTCTCCGGGACCTGGTCCCAGAGTTGGTTCTCTCTAGAGCCAGATTACAGACTCTGGGATTCTCCGTCATGATGTCTTCTCCTTGCGAGAAGGTATGGTGACTTGGAATCCCTAGGCCCGGAGTTTGGAGGTTTTTCTATTCCAGAGTTTGCAGGAAAAGAGGGGTAACTTTCTTTTTACCTTGAGTATAAATAAAAATTACATGCCACTTTTACAGTTATCATGATTAAAACACTTGTGCACTTAGAGAAACCCTTAGGTGATTAAACGATTATTAAATTGTGATTACTCTGTGCTTAGTGGGTTCTTGCCAGTCAGCTCGAGGTACCTGTTTGTGGTCGTTTGAAGGTAGAACCTATTATGGGAGTGCTCCTAGTGTGCTCTTTCCTTGACCTTCATATTTTAGGAAGGTCTTCTAGTTTTCTTGTTGTTTTTGTGTTTTCTGTTTATTTCCCTTTTCTCTTTAGTTTTCGTTTGTCCCACTGGTTTTCCTTTTCATGTTTTATTTTTGGTTTGCCACCCATTGGCGGGTTGGCCCTGCGAGAGGGTTGTCTGTCCTCTACACAGCTGTAGATTAATGTCGATAACATACATTATTTTAGATTAGTCCCTGCATATATGTGTATAGGTATGTAAATTTGTAAAACTTATAAGCACTGTATATTTTGTGTATATGTGTTTTAGCCCTTAGCCCTCTATATTTATATGCATGTATATATCTTGTATATCCTTTCAAGCTCAAGATTTCCTCACGCTCTGTCATGCATTTTTGTCGATGAGATCGAGTTTGTCAAGACAGAGTCACCACGGTTCAAACTCGGCACCTCGCTGGTTCGAGCCATGTCAACTTTCTCTCTCGTCCATCTCATCACCTTAATGGCGGGATTAATTTCGCACAAGTGGGCATTCAAACCATGTCCCATCTAGCATTTATTTTACCTTGTATCAGCCCACTTATTGTCATTAATGCTTTTATGTTGCCTGCCACCTGACCACGTGCCAACCCACATTAGCCAAATATGGTTTCTTACTGGTCACAGTGAAACGGCAATGGCTAGATCATCCAGGCTCAGAGCCTTAAGAAATTCCTTGTCCCATGTTTCCCCCTTGTCATTTGGTTTTATTTACCTTGGATTATCATATTCACATTTATTACAAGTATTCCGGGACCATTGATGTATGCTAACACTTGTTGAACAAATGCAAGGTGGTGACGATTTCCTCAGAGTTCTAATATTATTTATATACGTCACATTCTAATGGTTCTCCGGTCTTGCAGGTTGTGGACAAGTTGATCAAAGATGTCTAAAGTGATCACCCCTCCTTCCTGCCTGGAGCTGCCTACCACTTCCACCCGAGCGGCCACAAAGACTAAGACCGAGAGGTTATTGGCAAAGCTGCCCTTGACCTCTAAATATCCCAAGGATGCTGCTATTGTGGGATCAAAAATAGATTCTAGAGTTTAGGAGATAACAGACGCAAGACCTAGACCTTGGGCAGAAATGAAAGGCTTGATTCAATCAATCTATAAACTAAGGGCCAGTAGAGATAACTAGGAAACTTAGATCGCCACCTCAGGTAGCATCAAGGCATCAAACTTCCCCTGTTTGGTACAATCACCAGAGTTAATACTCCAGTTGGCAACACTGTACAATGCACCAACATGGACCATCCTACTCCTGAATCCCTAGCCACTATAGTACGCAGCAATAATCATCACCTTGGATGTGGAAACTTTCACCTTAGGGCTGGGGATCCCACAATTCAATGGATCCATTATTCGGAATTGACTCCAGACATTGCAGGAGTTCAAGGGTGCTGAGCTGATTTCCCAGCAACATATCAGTAGCCATTGGCTAAAGATCCCAAAGAGGGATTACAGGAGGATGAAGTTGGAAATTCCCCGCGGGGAGTTCAAAGAGCCCATCCAAGTGGGCATTGTATTTTTATGTAGGATTTTTGGATTGCCCCATGCCCAAGATTTCTCGACATGGATGTACTACTTTTTGTACTGCATCACCACTCGCAGTCAGACTTTCAAATGTCCAGCCCTCATATCCAATCACGTAGACAAGTAGCTAAAGAGCGTTGCCTAGAATTTCAAATTTTATATGACATCATACATGCTATGGGCACTAGCACAACAAAGGCCATTTTTTTAAGGTTTGGGAACAGTTGGAGAGCTTGGAAATAGGGCGGGCCAAATGGCACCATGGGATCATTATCCCCAAGTGCAATGGGAACTTATTTTCCCAAACTCCTATTGTGTAAACGATGCTTCTATTTACAACAACATTCTAACACTTACTCTAGATTCTGGGTACCGACTATCATAGGTGGCGATGACTCTGGTCAGCTCCTACGGCCACTATTTCATCTAGTTCCAACATCACACCTACATTCAGGTGATAGGCTTCAACGAGAAGCCCCATCTTTTGCCTCTGTATTGCGGGGACATGATTATTCTTTTAGAGTTCTACCGGCAGATGATGGATCTACATGCTTCTTTACACTGAAGAAGGTCATCAACGTTCCATTCCCTTTCTCATGCGAGAATTATACATGTAGCCTCACCGCAGGCCGGGAGGTGGAAAGTGAATTGAAGAACTTGGGGCTAGTGGAATTCCACCATGCCTAGAAAAATTATGATCCCCTCGGCAAGATTGCCACAACACTCCCCCGGGCATCCCCATCCCACGAAGTAGATATTGAGGACTTTTGGGCAGACTGCCAAGACAGTTTTGATCTCCAAGCCCGACAACATTCTCAGATGAGCAAAGGGATCATGAAAGCAATCGACCTTTGGACTTTCCTGAAGGGCTTTAAAGATGACGGGCCGTTGGAAAATCTAGCATATAAAGAACAAGGGCTAGACAAGCTAGATCTTCCTCCGGTGGATTGGGCCACCCCCGAGGACCTAACAATTGAAGGGGTATGTCACCCCATTATAGAGGCAAGCCACCAGTATTTCACCCAGGCATGCCCAAAGAGCGCTCGAAAGAAGCCAACGATCAAGCAAGTTACTCCCTCTTCAGCCGGTGTCAGACCTTCTTCATTTGTCATGGCCGTTGAACCAAGTACAAGTAAAGGGAAAGAGAAGGAGGGTGTCCTTATTCCCAAAGTGCCTCCACATACCCCCTCCCTTCTAATGGCACAGTTACATCAACAAATGGAGTTGACAAGGCTGGCCACCTAGTAAATAAGTATGTAGGTATCCTCCAGCCTCCTTGTAGCTCCAATGGCATCTATTCACCCAGTGGGATCCCCGTCGTTGGTAGCCATGATGAGAAAACAAACTTTCATTGAGGCAGAGTCTACTAGTATTCTGGACACCGGGGCTTCGCTAATAAGAAAGAAGAAGAAAAAGGTGACCCCTACGCCTAGCGCAGTCGCCAGTCCTGGAATGCCAGAGATCCCCCCGATAGATGTCAATTCAGATACTCCCGAGCTAGAAGATATTTCAGACTCCTCACCCCTGCATGATGATTTTGATGACACTTTCTTAGTGGAGGAACTCATGGAACTCTAACAAGATATGGGTCATGCGATGGAGGAGATCGCTACTCAGGATAAGGAAGAGGTCCCCATAGAAAAGGAAATCCCATAAGAGAAAGATACATTAGAGAAAGAGGCTCAGGAAGAAGTACAGACAGGGCCTGAGTAGGAGAAGGTACCGGTCCAGGAGACTGAAGATACACCAAGGCAACACGGAGATGAGCAACCGATGGTCGGGGTACCTAGACCCACGGGATCAACCATACCCTCGAACATCATGCTCCAAATGCATTTGGTTACTCCAGGGTTTCAAGTGCCTCAGAGCACATTTAGTGACGTAGTAATGGAAGCTACCTTGCTAGATTTTGGCCAGAGACCTCACCCACCTCTAGAGGATGTTTCAGTGGAGGAGAACGCTCCAACATATGAGGCCAATAAGGCCCAAGAGCAGCAACAACAGATTGATCAAGAGGCCCCGATTGATGAAAATGCAGAATCAGCTGACGCTGGGAGTGACAAGGAGGTCCTTGAAAATATAGATGATATAGAAAATAGGGAAAAGGTCCCAGATAGCACAACAGAAGAAGCTAGTATGGCGGAAAACATTGAAGGTTTCGGAGAATAGGAAAAGGAAAAAGAACAAGAACAAGAACATGAAGAGGAATCAGAACGAGAGGTGGAAAAAGAGACCAGAGACAATGTATATTTTGGGAACGTGCTGCTAGATTCTGAAAGGAATCCCAGTAAACAGGTCTTAATGGAAAAGCCACCCCAACCGACCCAATGGGTGATTGAATCAAAGAAAAGGAAGACACCAGCGACAACCTCAGGTGCTACACTCTCATTGACCAAGATGATGGCTAGGAATGCAGAGGCTAAAAAGCCCAAGAAAGCACAGACCGTCCATACTCTCTAGACTAGTCTAATAGGTAGCATAGTTGCAACCATTGCAACACCCCTACCAGATGCAGAGGTAGTGGCCATAGGGCCTGAGGATTACAACATAATGGAAGTAGAGTTGGGGAGGAGAGACAAACAAGGTAAGCTGGATCTACTGAAAGAAGCCACCAAGATAATAGAGGCTAGATACATCAAGAAGGGTGAGATGCTTAAAGAGGAAAGAGAAACAAATTCTAATCTCCTCGCACTTCTGATAGAACTTTCACAGCCTCTATCTCAGGTCCACCCCGATTCCCTTCCTCTGGGTTGCCGCTTGCGTAGGGCGATGTGGATTCTCTATGAATCATGAAAAAGAAAGCACAAGCTGTAGACGAGTGAGCCGCTGAGCAGGTGACCACCATGAGACAATTTTTGGTGGCATCCCTCCCATACCTTTACTGGGTTGATTCTCTTCTTAGCCAGGAAAAGGGCTCCGCTATCCTATTGGAGAAAGATCTAGTGAAGTATGAAAAATGGAAGGCCGGGCTAGAAGAAATCCATAATATAGGGGAAGAAGTCACCACAAAGGTGGGGATTTTGGGAGATGAATCATATGATTCCCTCCAACCCCAGTACTCTAGACTTGTCCTCAGAAGTGAGGTATGCAAGGAACTGGTTAATGCCTTAAAAGAAAAAGTAACGATGGACCAATGCCCCTTGGGTTTATTTCAAGAATTCGTGGCTGGGGTATCGCAAGTCGATCCCTTCACCACCAGAATGTGTACCCCTGAGGACTACGTCCTCAGCAAGTTCAATGAGTGGATGGAGTCCTTGTATCCGCCTGCCAGAGATTTTGACTAGGGCAGGTTATCCAGATTGTCAAAGACAATGATCCGATCACATGATTCCATTAAGATGGTGGATGAATTTTGGAAAGGGGCCAGAGAGCTTGAGGAAGCACTGGAGGCTGTCTGCATTCAGTGGGAAAGCATCAAAGATTTAGATGAAGAAAGCATAGGCCAAGTGTTGGAAGCTTGGGAAAAATCATAAGGAGTAATAAAGTTCTCCGAAGCCTAGAGAATCTCAATTGGAGATGTATTTTTGTATTCATTCATTCTTTTGGAACGTAAGTCTCAGATCCTAGAATTTTGGATCCTATATTTTTGTATTCTTTAAGTGACCCCTGTCCCGCTTCCCAAGGCTGACCAGTTGCTTTCGAGGCAGTTAATAAAGATTGTCAGAAAGTTGGTAACCGCAACAAGGCACGTCAGCTTGACAAGAAGGTTCTGACAGATGCTCTTCCCAAGGCGCCACTCCAACGTTACACCTGGCACATCAGACATAGTGAGCCGCCCTCCCATTTATGAGGCATGTAGCCTTGATACTCGAGGGATCAGATTTCTTCTCCTCTTCTACTGGCTCTCTTCTCAAGGCTAATTCTTCCACTCCTCTTTTCTTGTCTTATTCTCTTGACATGATAGACCTTTTCCATCTCAAGGTCTTTTGTAGCATGGTGTAGGTAGTACTGACCACCAGAAATAATATGATATTGTAAAGTGTAAAATAAGTTAGGTTAAGTTTTAGGTCAAGTGATGTGTATAAATGACAAGTCAGGCCTCATTCCAAGGGTCGGTGAAATTGATGATTTTGTAGTCCATAGTTAATAGCAATTTGGTTTTCTCAGTTCTTAGTTGCAGAGCTCAATGCTCCATAGTTTCTAAGATTTTAGTAGTTAAATTCTCCCCTCGAGCCACCATTGTACTATGCACCAGTGCTTGCTGGAAGACATGTTAATGAAGAAGGAAGAGTTCTATCAATGAATTTGTTGGCATTATGATCTCTGGTTAATGGTATTTTATGCTTTGTGTTCTTTATGTCCTTCACTCTGATGCTTTAAGTAGATTAAGGACCTCCTTTTCCTCTGCTACTGATCTAATATGAGCTGATGGTTATATATTTCTTCAGTATTTAGTGTAGTGTGTTAGAGAACTGTTGATGTTTTGAATGTTCAGTATAACTATAGGTAGATGAAATACTTCTAACCTTGCAATATATTTTGAATTTTATTTGTTAAGTAAATGTGCGCTTGCAAGAAACCCCACTCACTTGAATCCCTGAAGAAGATGAGTTAAGATAACCAGCTACCCCCCTCAAACAAAATAGTCACATTTCCCAACTGAGCCCCGCACTATTGAGACCTGACTCTCACGTGATTGGAGGCCCGAGGAATCTCATTTCCCCAGACAAAATTTACAGGCGAAGTTGGCTGGTACCCTGGTACCCAGTGATAACTTACCTCTGTTGGCAGACCTGGCCACAAAGTCCCATCAACAGAAACTATTTTACCTTATGATAATTTAGGAGGAGAATATATTGAAGAAGCTACTAGTTTACATAAGACACTTGGAAATGATGAGGAGGTGGATAAACCTAATTCTCCTTTAGTATATAAAGAGGAAGTGCATGGATATAAGGCCCAACTTAAAGAGGATGAGAAACCTATTGATTTCATGCATTAAAGAGAGGTCATATTGGCCAGGTTTATTGAAGATAAAATTTTTATTGAGACTCAAGAATTTAAGGATTTCCCGATTCAAATGAAGATGAAGGACTTCAAAAAAAAGAAATAACTCAACTTGATGGGAGATGATGAATCCAGATATGAGGAGATTGTTAGTCAAACTCTTAAAGAGTTAAATCTTGATGAAATAAATTGTACTTTAGATGAGGTTAGAGAAATGGTTTAGAAGAGAAACATGTTAATTTTTCCAAGTTTATCCCATAAAATTTGTTTTCTTACTTGATCAGGTCTGAAAACAAGATGACCCCACATTTGTGGCTGAATTTGACACTAATTAGAAAATAAATGGATCTCAGTATAATCCTAAGACTGAGGTTCTAGCTACTTGGGTTAGTTTAAAGGGACCACACAATCCCAAAGTACTTTATATTATGAAGGGACATGATGGGATGGTTGTTGTGCAAACCATGGATAAAACCTCTCCCTTAGAATCAACAACCAAATTAATGCACAAATAAATATTCGATAAGGACCTGGTTAAACATGTGCAGGAACAATTAGGATGGGCTTAGATAAGGGAGGAAACATAGGATAAGGTTATAAATGAATTTTATATTGAAAGGGATGCCTTACTAAAATAATTGAGGGAATTGATTTAAACAATGACTAGAAAAAAGCTCTTGTGCTACATAAGGATGCCCCTTCCAAGCCAATTGATATGACACAAGATAATAAGGACTAGAAAGAAAATATGAGCACATATGAAAATAAAATTAAGGAATTGAGAAGAAAATATAAAAGGCTTATACAGGAATTTCCTAGGTAGATATTAAATACTTTGGAACATGCATTGACTCATAGAGTTGATTTGGTGATAGGAAAATGTACTGAAGTTTATGATGCCTACCAAATTTTGTTGGATATGTTACAAATGTTTCATAAAAATAAGTTGAAATTAGAAGATTTTTATAGAAGGTGGAAATCATCCCATTAAGATCTTATCAAATTATGTGAAGTCACTCAGAGAGATACATATGCACCTAGTCAAATAAAAGATACTAAGGGAACGATCAATACAATTATTGGTGAACTCATAGACATAGACAAGAAGAGAAAAGAATAAATGAAAAAATGCTTTCCTTCAATACAATCAAACATTGGTCAATTCCCAAATTTGTGGACAAGAAAAGAAGGACATGTCAAAATCCATGAGGAATAGAAGATTGAATACAAGGAAATTGTACAAAAAAATATTTCTTATCTAAAGGATGATAGAGATTTTACTGTCAAAAGTTCCAATATGTTCCTTGACAGGATAATTGTACTCGATCTTAAATTATCCAAATTCATACTAGAAGTTAGAACAATAGCCAGTCAAAGATGGATAGATAATTTTCTTATCATGCTAGATGTTCTACATTTCAATTGGCCCATGCACGTTCAGATTCTAGAATGGGTAAATGAATATCTACGACCTCTCAAGATGAAGCCATAGAAAAAGGAGTATGAACCTAAAGAGGAAAAGAAAGCTGGTGAGGAGTTGCATGATGAATGAGGCCTTAGGGTCACATGTTCACTCATTTAATTTATAATATTTATTTCAAATCACCTTTTTATTTTGTTGTTATCTGAAACTCGTTCCCTATAGTATTAATGTGGTCTTAATCAAGTAATTATTATAATGTTAATTATAGTTATAAAAAGATATGATGTAAATAGTACTAATCTTGTTTGCTTCTCCTCATTTTGTATAAAGGAGAAATCAAGAACATATTTTAGAAAGAGGGAAAATAGTTAGAAGTAACATAGACAAATAAATAATAATATATACTCTAAATATATGTACCCATTGTTGCAAAGCTAATACAAAGACTCAGTTCTATTTTCTACTTTGTGTTATGGAAGATTCTTTTGTTAAGGATTAGTTCTCTATGGTATCATTTAAAGAAAGTGAAGGTTGTCTTAAATCTTGTTATGAATGACTTATTTGTTGTCATACAAATTTGATAAACATGATTCATTTGAGACTTCCTTATCCTTATCATTCTTTTCTAATTGGTCTTTTCAAGTAGAGTTAAATTCAATTAGACAAATTGTTATGAAAAATTGTAGTAAATTGGCATTAGGAGATATAGATCAAGTAATTGTGTCAACATCTCTCATAACACCTTGAAAATCTACTTAGACATCCACATCACATACTGCAATGACTACTATTTATACAAAGCATTTAACTCCATCCTTGAAAGAGAGCTAATGAACAAACAATACACATTGCAATCAAAACTTGCAAAGATGAATTCAAAACAAGATAAGGTAGATAAATTTTATTGAAAAGGGGGATCATCAATGACCAATGAATATCAAACAAATTATTAAATATTATAGCAATTTGAATATCAAGAATCATTTGAAACCCACGATCAAATTGTAATGGGCATCTCCCTGGTTTTGAATTCAAAGAGGGCATTGCCCTGATTTTATATATGGGTATGTGCAAGATCATGGTATGCCAGAAACTGGGGATGTGAAAAAATACTCTTTTCACTCGTCCAAAAGTGCACTAAAAAGCATGTTGACCTTTTAATAGGCCTGGGTGTTAGTACACATGGCCAAACCAAAATCCAAAGCACAAGCCTAATCAAATGTCTGATTTAAAATCAAATATTCGATTTTAAATTAGACATCCAATTTTTGCCAGTAAATCTTATTTAGGCCCACGGGCTGTGATTCTCAGTTTTCATTGTGAAAACGTGAAATACAACACAGTCTTATATGATATTCAAAAGGTATCACATATAGGTTTTGACATTTGTTCATTTCTCACCAATTTGAATAGGTAAGTTAAATTTTGAATTTGTTTTTGTTATTTGTTGTTTTTAAATTAAAATTTGTAGTTTATTTTATAAAAACTAGGGTTTAATTGATTTTGTTTGTCATTTTTTAAAAATATTGATTACAATTGCATTTTTTTTAATTGTAATCATACATGGACTCAAACCAATTAGAAAAACCCTCCTAATGATCCTACAAAAAATCTAGAACCACCTCCAAACAACCCGCAACCACCTAAAAATAATCCCCCACCTTCAGAAGACCAACCAATTCGAAACCCTTGACCTTTAGAGGATCTTATAGGAGACATTATAAATTGACTTCGAGGATTTCAAAATATATATGCCAATATGCCCACATTGCACCCAATTTTTTCCAACCTGAACTCTATTATTGAAAACATGGAGAAACTTATAGAGAAACATAATGCTGCACTTTTTTGGCACGATTCCATGCACGCTGAGTTTGACGATGGGCTTGATTACGATCAAGTTACGAACCTAAAAATAACTAAAAATAATATATGCAACATTATTTTGGATCCCAAAACTGGATTAAAAGTGGACCCTCACAATCCCAAGTTTTCAATTAAATGGTGCACAAATGATGTAATATGTGACCACTTTTGGGACCGCTAGTGGATGGTTTTTGATAGACCACCCCACAAAAATTTGGATGTCCCATTATATTTCTTAAGAGAATTGTATGCTAAATTATTACTCTGTCATACGGTAAACTTTTGGAGCATGAGATTGAACCAGGGCGTAGGGTTAGGCAATCCTCAAGATAGGCCATGGGAACACTGGGTGAAATCCCACACATATGTCCCCCCTGGTATTTCACCACCTCCTATAGTGCAGCATCTTGATATTATTGTTGAGGCCGGATCACACACTATTAGAGCTATTCACACCTTGAGTGATCTACTATTTAGGCAGAGTGCAGGATTGGTGCCTCCTCATGATGATGATTCTAGCCCTTCCACATCCTCCACAAGCTCACATGTTCGTGTTGCCCACACTTGCATTATGTTCAAGAAGTTGTTCTTTTGTCCCCTGAATGATAGTGATGCATATGAATACGTCTTCGAGGTGGACGATACTACACAAGACACTATAGGAATTGAAGCACCTCATGGAGATGTACATCACAAGAGTGATGGGGAGGGGCATGTAGAGCCATGGACTCCTACTGTTACGGTAAGAGTAAAAAATTAACTTGTCACATTGTATTTAATTTGAAACGTTCGTTATTTTAGTAGATTCTACTTATAATGATTTCCCACTTATGTTTTTTTACATGTTCCATTTATGTTTAGTTGATGATATAGGAGGAGATGGAATAGGTGGAGGGGTCCATGCTTTCAGCCATTTCATTTGGCCTTGACACTTCCACTGTACTTATGTTTTAATGTACTCATTGGTTTCTTTTTTTTTTTATAATAGTATATACGTGTGTTTTCTAATTTTTATGATCATATTATTACATACTGATGCAGGTTTCTCTGGCTTCTAGTGGGGGGTAAAGTGAGGGAGTTCACGCATCAGGCTTTTAGAAGGGCAAGGTAATTAAGTATTTTATATTATTTATGAATATGTATACTTGTCACTTGTGCATACTCATTTTTAATTTACATGGTTTATTTGATAGAAGGTGGTGTTTGACGATGTCGTGATACTGGTTCATCATGGTAGAGTCACGGGCATCTCAATTCATAGTGATAGCCCCATGGTATATGTATTTCTAAATTTATTTGTTTATATTTTATTATCAAGTATATATAATATGATCAATTCATAATTGTATCAAGTATCTATTTGAGTTTTGTATGCCACTCCTAGTTTGAGGGAGGTACAATGCCAAGGATTTGTATCATTGATGACCCAACCAACATTGCTTGAAGAAATTTTAACACAGGTAAGTTTTAATGTTAATTCAACTATTTTGTAAATATATTTTTCTACCAAGGATTTAACATTAAATAGTATAACCCGTAGATCAATCTCATTTTTGAAAACATAGACAGGTCAAAGTCTATATTGTTGGCATTGTCTCTTTGCTACCAAGGACATATGTTAGGACTCTTGACCGCATGAGGAGATAGAGAAGCGAGGTACATGAGATTTCAATTTTAAAATTTGTTTATTTATTATTTTTTACTAGATTTTGAAATTTTATTTTTGATTCATAGAAACCATATAAATTAAGTAATCTAACTTGGGGTTTCACTTTTGTGTTCATGGAGGATCCAATATCAAAGCCAAATAGTACTTCGAAGAGGCTTCATTTTGACGATCCACCAGTAGACTAGGATTTCATAGAAACATTTGTAGTTGTTTCTTATTTTGAGATGCCATATGACACATTTTGAGATGGCGTATGCCACATTCTATCTAGATATGTTGATTTCGTAAAGATTTTGAGACGACATGTGCCACATTTTGTACAATACACACACACACACACACACATTCATTTATGGTTATTTTATGTTTGTCATGTGTCGTATGTATGTATCATTTCCATATTATATCTATGACATGTGTTGTGTGTATGTATTATTTCCATATTATATCTTTTTCATGCATTGTATTTATGTATGTATGCTCATTATCATATTATATCTTTCTCATGTGTTGTATGTATGTATTATTTCCATACTACATGTTTTTCATGCATTTTATGTATGTTCATTTCCATATTATATCTTTTTCATGTGTTGTCATGTGTAATAGACCTAATCTTTTCCAAAGCAATTACCCTCAAAATCTTTTGTCCAACCAAAGTAATAGGCTAATAGGCGTAATAGACCATAACTAGGCTGAAAAAATACAAATTTTCATACCGTAATGATGTAGAGGAAATTGGTTTGACAACTATTAAGGTCTTTAAGAGGTCTATGATTGCAAATATAAAGCAAATGACCCTAGGAACCCCCAAATGCACCATAGGCTCCAACTCCATAAATTAAATAAAAAGACCTACCCACAACCTCTATCACCTTGAATCAACTAAAAAAATCATTAGAAACTTTCTCCAACTGGTCACAATCCCCTACAATGGATCTGACACCTCAATCTGCTATTAAGCCTAAATAGGACTAGTAGACGTAGTAGCCTTTTTCCCCCTGATTTGTGGACATTTTGCCCAAACTTCCCAAAACACTCCAAAATGTAATGGTAGATTAAAATACCCTTTTTGACCCCCCTTAACATATATTAAAATCAAGTGTGGCTATTTCAGATCATGAACCCCAAATACTACTGCTCCAACCCTCCTTCCTAGGCCTAATTGACCCACTTTACAAAGAAATTATATAAAGTAATTACTCCCAAACTCTGCACTTTTCAATGGTCTTTAGATATTTCTCAAATGTAAGGATTATGGACTTAAATTTTTTTCCAACAACCGTCTGAAAACACTCAAACTACAAGACCCTCACCAATTCAAGCCTACAACTAGGGCTTTCTAAAATCCAAGCCAAAAATCACTTCTAGACCCAACTCTTGGATCTTACACCATGTACTTAACATGTAAAAACAACTTCCAACATTAAAAAATACCCTTATAAATCCCAATCATTGGCTACTATAGTCACATGACATACTTTCTATGCACCCACAAACCTTTAACTTTATCTCAGTTGGTGATCACTGTGTGAATTCCAGTTTCTTCTGCATATTTAATGTTAATAACATATTATAAAACTATTGGATCCATCCCATGCCACAAAGACCAAATAAAGTGAATAGATCCCTTATTGAATTCCTCCAATCAAAAGGAAAGACAACGCTGTCATAGGACAGTCACCTAATTAGATCTAAAACTATTAATAAATTAACAAGAAAACATTATAAATGTCATGAGATGGTGTAATCCAAGAGGATAGGAATGTTGGGGCATATTTAATGATTTTAAACCTCATAAACCTCTGACTGTCATCAGGTTACAGTAGTAAGGTGACATTCATAAAAGTTTAGAGATCTTGTTTTTCCTCTACTAAGTTGTTCCTATGATGAATGGATGGATGGATTAGTTGGATCGTATGATTTGATTTGTGTTCCAGGTTGGTCTACATCAGTAACTGCAACTAGGCTAATAGGCATAATAGACATTGGGGAAACTTCGGTATAGGGTGTTCGTTGATGTTATTGCATCTCCATGAGTGGAAATGGGTTGTAATTGGGGTTCATATGGCCAACTGGAGCTAACAAAATAGACGGTTTAGTCCTAGGACGAACCGTTTGAAAGATGCACCATAGAGCAACTTTCAATTGAGCAACAATGCAACTTTTTGTACCAACCAAGATTAGGTCACTAAATGGAATCCAAGTGGAATATCCCAAAACTGAGCTACATGTTTGTATGCCTTCCCAAGATAGTCCTTGTGCACTTCATAGATCTCTGATATCACTCACGAGGTTTGAGATATCGCTCTCCAAAAATTTCTGCACAATTTGGCTTAGTGCACCTTGGGAACACTTCAGTCTAACATGCATCAGATTGTTTTTGATTATACGTGAGAGAAAAAGGTCTCCACTAGAATTTACTCTACCAACAGGTGCCGATGGAGCTGACGGTTTGGTCCCATGACAAACGGTGTGAAAGATGCACCATTGAGCACCTTTCAACTGAGCAATAATGCAACTTTTGCACCAACCAAGATCAGGTTGCCAAATGGAATCCAAGTGGAATATCCAAGAACTAAGCTACATTCTTGTAGGCCTTCCCAAGATGGTCCTTTTGCACTTCATGAAAATCTGATATCTCTCACGAGGTCCAAGATATCGCTCTCCAAAGATTGCTACCCAATTTGGCTTAGTGCACCTTGGGAACAATTCAGTCTGACATGCGCCCAAACATTCTTGATGCTACACGAGATCAAAAAGGCCTCCAATAGTGTTTACCCAGCCAAATTGAGCTGATGGAGCTAATGGTTTGGTCCCACAATGAACGGTTTGAAAGATGCACCATTGAGCAACTTTCAACTGAGCAACAATGCAACTTTTTGCACCAACTGATATCGGGTACCAAATGGAATCCAAGTGGAATATCCTAGAACTAAGATATGGGCTTGTAGGCCTTCCCAAGATGGTCCTTGAGCACTTCACTAATCTCTAATATCTCTCACAAGGTCTGAGATATCGATCTCCAAAAATTACAAGTAAATTTGGCTTAGTGCACCTTGGGAACACTTCGGTCTGACATGTGCCTGAACGTTCTTGATGCTACATGAGAGAAAAAAAGGTTTCCACTAGCATTTACATGGACAATCAGAGCTAATGGAGCTGATGATTTGGTCCCATGATGAATGGTTTGAAAGATGCACCATTGAGAACTTTCAGTGCATCTTTCAGCTGAGCAACAATGCAAGTTTTGGAACTTTTACATCAATGATAGTTATAACTTTTTAAACATGACCAATGTGACTTAGATGAACTAAATACATCATTCTTATGCTAGGTCAACCTTAATTGACCATTTTGACCACTTTGACAACTTTGACCCACCCTTGGGTTTAGGTGTTAATAGGTAAAATGGTTGCATAATGGGATAAACATAAATATAATGAAATCTATATAACAATTGAAATCTATTAAAATTGAATTGTAATGCATGGAAATAAAATGTTTGGCCATATAACAATTATTTTTTAACCAAGTCAAATATTTGCATTCTTGCATGTATTTCATCATTATACAAGGTTGACTATACTCACCACCTTTCGTACAGATACATTGTATATCATTGATATAACCATATTATGAATAAACATTTCAATGTTTCAAAAGTCTGAGATACATAATTACTAGAAATCTTAGATACACAACTATATATCAAAAATGCCATTTCCACTCATAAAGTGTATAATTTTAACAAATGGTACTTGATGAAATCTACATTCCAATCTCTGAATTTTGAAGGAACAAGAAAAGTTAATAGAGAAAAAAAGAAGTTTATAGGTTGACAAAAATTTTCTGAATGTATAAGTAACTAAACGAACCAAAGAACATGACTAGCCAATGCATAGTGAAGATTACCATAATTTTTTTTGAGATAATAAAATGCACACCTCAATATTCTATATCTATCATATATGTATCCATCTACACTTACAATCCACATATAAAACCAAGTTTATTGGCTCAAGGAAATGAAGAAGAAAGTTGTAATTAATGTATTGAACATAAGCGTAATGAACATGGGAGACATTCTAGTGAGTTGAACTTAGCTAGTGAAGTATTCTTGAAGGGTCATATCTCTTCTTGAGGGTATTCAATATTGCTTCATGATTAGTAGTACTAATAGTCCAAATTTATTTTGTCTTTTCTTTTCCTTGACTTTTCAACAACTTAACATTGGCTGCTATAAAAAGGTGTGAATACATGAGAATGGTTTTGTGCTACTTATAGTATTTAAACAAAAGAATGCAATTATTTCTAATTTTATATGTGCACAACCATGTTCTCATAGGGTATGTGTAGGATCATGGTATGCCAAAAAATGGCGAAGTGAAAAAATAATCTTTTCACTTGTCCAAAAGTGCACCCAAATTGTTTTTGACTTTTTTAGTAGGCCTGGGTGTCAGTACACCCGGCCAAGCCAAAAGCCAAAGCTAAAGCATTATCAGATATCCAATATTATCAGATATCTGATATTATCAAATATCTAATATTATCGAATACTTGATCAAATTTGATATCTGATATTCATTAGTGAAAATATATTGTTGCCCGCGGTTGTGTTCAACATTTTCATTGTGAAAACGTTGAAGCAGCCAAGCAAGAAATATCGTATATCCGTTGAAAATCATATATCCAATTTGATACAATAAAGAGGTAAGTTAAATTTATAAGTTTCATTTTTGTTTTTGGTTTTTGAATTGAAATTTGTAGTTTTAGAAAAAAGCTAGGGTTAAAATTACATTGTTTATTATTTTTGAAAATTGATTATAAACTAGGATTGGAGTGATAAAAACTAGGGTTGAAATTGATATCCTTTATTATTTATTGTTTTTGAATAAAAAATGGATTCAAGAAAATCAGAAAACCCTCCCAATGAGTCCATGAAAAATCCAGACACACCTCAAAACAATCGGCCACCTTCAGAAGACCAACCAGTCTCAAACCCTTTACCATTACAGGATCTCATAGGAGACAATCTAAATCAGCTTAGAGGATGGTGCAGGAGCCCCTGACAAGGACAAAGAAAAAGAATATGGTGAGGTTGCAAGAAGGCCTCCATGATTGTTCTTAGATAGGTTTGGATTGGCCAAGGGCCAAAGAGGATCAAGAGATCCTAAGTTTTGTAATAAGTCCTAACTGTGAAACCTAGTGGCCTAGGATGGATTATAAATTCTATGGCTCACTATGGTTGAATGGACATTGGTTGGGTATAATTGTATTAGGGATGGTTGGATTGATTTTGTAAACATTAAAACATGTTAAATCCACTTTGGATAGACCCTAGGAGTCAGTTTGTCAAGGTTTGCAAAAAGTTTCAAAATGTTGTCAGCAACATTGTTACAAAAGGTGCTAAATGACAACAATTTTTTGAAAAGTTGTTAAAAACATTCAAAACCACCCCAAACAGTTGGAAATTGTGGAAAAACATATAATATGATGTCAAAAATCATATTTTTGATGAAAAATTGCAAAATTGAATATAGAAAACTACATTTTTCATGATTTTTGACTAGGTTTTGCTTGTACCCGAGCCTGTACTAATTTGAATGTTAAATGACTCCATAGGAATTTGGGAATATGAATTATATTTTTTTTTCATCCAAACAGAGATTCTATAGTGTATTAATTGAAGAGATATCAAGTCACAGTCATTTGAAGGTCGTGATTTTGAAAAAAACTAGGGCTGTCGACTTGGAAAACTCATATCTATTGATTTAACCATGGGAAATTCCTAAGACCTAGTTTAAAAGAGAGATATTGGAGTAAATTTTATTTTAATTTGGTTTCAGATCAAATGGTGGTGATTTCAAGGAGATAGGACTAAAACCCTATCTGGGCATCCCTTTGTGACTAGCACAGAGGTTTAACAAAAAAATTGTAGACCCCATAACTTTCACTGGGCTTTGAATTAGAGGTTATGGTTGGAGTAGAAATTTTTTTTCAAGGGTCCCAAAATGTTCCCATAGTTGGTGTGGAAAAGAACCAATTCTAAGCCATAATTCCTTCTTTAAGCATTCAAATTAGGCCTCTTCACCATTGGAGAGGAATTCCAATAATTTGAAGTTTTTGCAGAATCCAAGGTATGTTCTCTTGGGGAAGGTTTTGTCCCAACATTTGAAATAAGATTATGAAAAAAAATTAGAGCTCCTTTGGAGTTTTTTCTCACAAAACCGTAAAAGGTGTGTAGAAAGGACTGGTAAAGGGTAGGGTCAAGTAGGAAAAAATTGAGTTTTGAGTTGAATTAAATCAAGAGATTGATTTGGTTGGTCTCAGGGATGTCAAAGGACTATAATTGACATGTTTGAAGGAATCAAAGGCTTGGGAAGAGGTTGGAGTGGTTTTTGTAAGGAAGGTTCATTTGGGTACATTGGGTGAACAAGGGTTCATCACCACTAGGAGATGTGTGAAGAAGTGATAAACTCAATAGAGGGTTATGGGGTACATAAATTGATGAGTTGGTGAAAAAATATTGAGGCACTTAAAGGTGTAGGACTTTGGTGTGGATACTCCAAGAAAAAGGGGTAGGAGGGCTTGATTTGAACAAGAAAATACTAGTAAAGTGTTGGAATACAAACACCACTGAGAGGGGGGGGGGTGAATC
>MU225906.1:379580-399644 GCA_018584345.1 Thuja plicata
AATATCATTACCCTATCCTTTGATGTCTTGTAGACTGCAATAAAATCCTTCACTATCCTTCTAGTCTACTGCACATATCTCTCAAATACTGCACTTTTTCTTCAAAAAAACTATACCAATGTTTATATTAATGTATCCCCTCTTTATAAATGTCTTTATTCATTATCCAATAGCACAATAAACCACCCAAAACTTCTTTAGACCAAAACGGGTTCAAACTGTCAAAACTGAATAAAACTGTCTTGGTAGAAGCGACTTTTATCTCTCCAAAAAAAATTTATCACAAAAATAACTTCGACCCATTTCAGATATTTCTGTTAACTTTTCGAAAAGGTATAATATTTGAGGTTTTTTTAAAAATTAATATATGTAAATTTTGTTATACCAAAAATGGTTAGTTATGAAATTAAGATCCTTATAAGCATAACTAACTATAAAAAGTGTTAATCACTTTGAACCTTAACACAAATAATCATAGTGATATGGAAAATCATTTAGGTGTTGAATTATGAGTATAATAAACTATATAACCATATCATATCAATTTTTTACATAAAACAATAATGTGTTATTCACTCTTTTAGTCAATTGCATTTTGTGTACCAACTGCTTATTGACATCAATGACAAAAACCAATGAACAAATACCAAAGGTTCAACATAAAGTTGATTCAATTTACTAGGGGACCAGAGCTCTAAATCAAGTGGTATAATATAAATAAATATCATTAGGAGAAGGATTGAGAACCATGTCTATAGATGAAGGAGACTCATAGATCCCTTCAAGGATCACCTATGTAGAAATTGAAAATATTGTGAAAGAGAAGATGACACAAAACAAAGATTTGAAAAAAGAATTGGAAAGACTCAAAGGAAAGGTTGATAATGTAAATGAGGAAGGGATTGAATAATATACCCTTAAGAAGGAAGAGGAAGAGATTCCTTCTGATCAAAGACTACTCTTGAAGACCTTGAAGTTCGTGGATAGAAGGACAATAGATGCCAAACTAGATCTTCTCATGTATAATGGGAAGATGGACCCTGAAGTAGAAATAGATTGGATTGATGCTCTCACAATTTTATTTGACTATGAAGATATCCTTGAGAATTAGAGGGTAAAGATTACCAATTCAAAGTTGAAAGGATCTACACTCACATAGTGCAATTTCAGTCGAGATGAAAGGGTGAAGAATGAAAAGAGAAAAATAACTACTTGGAAGAGGATGGTAGCCTTTCTCAGAGAGGCATACATCCCTGAAGATTATGTTCAAATTAAAAAGAAGAGGAGGAGTTTGAGGAAGAAAGAATCAGATGTCTCAAGTTACACTAAAGAGTTTTAGAGGCTGGTCATGAAGTCCACGTTGGCAGAGCCTGAATGTGTTAAATTTTCAAGGTACATTCAAGGATTGAGGATTACAATACAAGAAGAACTCAGTTTGAGTAGCCCTACAATAGTACATAAATGCTATCAATTATCATTGAAAGTTGAGGAGAAACTAAAGAGGAAACAAGATCAAGGTGGTAGAAGGAGAGGACAAAGAGATTTTGGAAATAGGGGAAGATACATGTCTAGTGGAAGAGGACAAGGTGCAAAGGACTTTGGAGAGTCAAGCCATGAACATAACCAAGTAGAAAGAATCTCTAGGGGATCCTTTAGGTGAGGAGATTAAACTCTAGAGGACAATTTGGGGGAAGAGACATGGATACCATAAATTTCTTTAGATGTCATCAACCTAGGAACTTGGCATCAAAGTGTCCTAAAAAGGGGAAAAAACAAGGGGAAATAAGGATAAATTTAGTGAGGGACGATGACTCCCAAAGTGCACACTCACATGAATCCTTTGTAGCACCTAAACAAGGAGAGTCACTCATTATGAGAAGGACTTTGATCAAGGCACCTAGTGTACTAGAGCCATCCCAAAGAAAGAAACTTTTCAGAACTACATGTATAGTGGGAAACAAGGTATGCAGAGTGGTTATTGATTCCAGTTCGATTGATAATTTGGTATGCCTTAAAGCAGTTGAGAAGCTAAAAATGAATAGAATAACACATCCCACACCCTACAAGGTGTCATGGCTCACTAAAGGGCAGTAAACAGTCATTGAAGAGAAAGCATGGATAGAATTTTAGATTGGGAAGTACAAGGAAAAAGTACTTTGTGACATAGTTCCTATGGATACATGCCATTTTCTCTTAGGAGGACCATGGAAGTATGAATTGGAGGCACACTATGATAGAAGGAAGAAAACCTATTCCATAAGACACCAATGTAAGAAGGTAACTTTAATACCCATGCCTTATAATGGTGAAGAGCCAAAGGATTCCAAGATTCTATTTGTAGGAGAGAAATCATTTTTGAAGGTATTGAAGGAGAAAGATACTCCTTGTTATGCATTGGAAGTGTTTCCAAAATAAGAAGAGGGAAGGGTATTGAAAGTAAAAGAGGAACCTAGGATATTAGGTCCTAAGGAGGTAGAAAATATGCTTGAGATGTATAAGGGAATTGTAACCAAGGAGTTACCAAATACCTTACTCCCAATAAGAGAGATTAGCCATAACATTTATCTAATCCCTAGAGCCACACTTCCAAACAAAGCATCATATATATTCACACCCCAATAAAATGAAGAGATGTCCAAGCAAATCCAAGAACTTTTGGAGAAGGGTTTGATAACCAAGAGTTTAATCCCATTTTCCTATCCCTACCATATTAGAACCTAAGAAAGAGGGGACTTGGAGGTTGTGTAATTATTCTACAGCCATTAATAGAATCACTATTAGGTATATGTTCCCTATGCTTTGCATTGAGGACCTATTGGACCATATACGGGGTGCAAGATACTATTCAAAGGTGGCATAGAAGAGTGGATACCACCAAATCAGAATAAGGGATATAGATGAATGGAAAAAGCCTTTAAACTAATGAAGGGCTATATGAATGGAGAGTGATGCCTTTCAGGTTATCCAACACTCCTAGAACATTCATGAGGCTAATCAGTGAGGTGTTGAAAACATTTCTTGGCAAGTTTGTGATTGTATATTTAGATGATATCCCTATTTTTAGTAGGACTAAGGATGAACATATGAAACATTTGAATTTGGTCCTTAAGAGATTTCAAGAGGAAAAGATCCTAATAAATTTGGATAAATGTGTCTTCATGCAAGAAGAATTGGTATATCTTGGTTTTATGGTTTCAGGTGGAAGCATAAAGATGGATCTAGAAAAGTCCCAAAACATCCTTAATTGGCCCTCTCCAAGGACCATGACAGAGGTTAGAAGTTTCCATGGGTTGGCTTCTTTTTATACGAAGTTCATCAGGGGATTTGGTCAGATTTGTACACCAATTTTGGAGACAATCAAAGGGGGACATAAATGAAAGTTTGTGTGTACCAAGGAGGCTAAGGAGGATTTTGAAAGTCTAAAACAAAAGGTAGCAAAGAAAACTATAATGGATTTTCCAAATTTTTAAAAGAATTTTTTTATTGAATGCGATGCATCTAATGTGGCTATAGGGGTTGTTTTGAGCCAAGAAGGGAGACCCGCTACATTTTTAAGTGAAAAGATGAATGAGTCTAAGAAGAAGTATTCCTATTATGACCTAGAGATGTATTCTTTAGTGTAAGCCTCGAATAAATGGAGGTACTATCTCCTTCCAAAGGAGTTTATTATTTTAACTGACAACTAAGCACTTAGTTTCTTGAACAACCAGGAGATGTTAAGTCACAAACACATGAAGTGGTTTGAATACATCCAATCATATACCTTCAATCAAGCACAAGAAAGGAGTTATTAACAAAGTGGCTGATGCTTTGAGTAGGAGAGCCATGACAGTGCAAGAAGTCAAGTTGCAAATCTTAGGTATTGACTCCTTGAAAGGTACATGTATGCAAGTGATGAAGATTTTCATAAGATATACAAAGTTTGTTCTGATTTTTTAGAGGCAGTTTATGTTGAGTATTAAGATTATTTTTTGCAAGATGGTTTTTTGTTCAAAAGACATCAACAATGCATTCCTAGGGGTTCCATGAGAGAGAACATTGTGAAGGAGAAACATTGTGGAAGCATGAGTGGACATTTTGGGTTGGATAAGACCCTAGAAAAGGTAAGATGACATTATCATTGTCCCAAGATGCAAGGAGATGTCAGAAGATTTGTGGAAACATGTACTATATGTCAGAAAGCCAAAGGTACTTCAACCAATGCTGGATTGTACCAACCATTTCCCATACCTACAAGACCTTGGGAAAGTTGTAGTATGGATTTGTGATGGGTCTACCAAGGAATCAAAATGGGTTTGATACTATCTTTTCCTCAGTTGATAGGTTTAGCAAGATGACACATTTATTTCCATGTAAGAGTATAAGTGATGCAACCTATGTAACAAATATTTTTTTCAAAGAAATTGTAAGGATACATGGTCTTCATCAAACTATTTTGTCTGACGGGGATGCAAAGTTTATTGGACATTTTTGGAGAACCTTAAGGAAAAGGTTGTGAAAAAAATTAAACTTTAGTTCAGCTTATCATCCTCAAACGGATGGGAGAAATGAAGTTGTCAATAGTTCATTGGGAAACCTATTGAGATGTTTAACAAAATAGTATGGAGTGAAGTGGGACAACATTCTCCCACAAGATGAGTTTGCCTTTAAAGATTTTGTGAATAGAAGTACTAAAAGGAGTCATTTTCAGATTTTCTATGGGAAGAATCTAAGGGGTATACTAGAATTGAGAGATCTTCCAAAGGATAGGCAGGTGAGTGCTCATGGAGATAAATTTGTTGATAGTATAAAAGAGATCCATGATCAAGTAAGCATGAATCTACAAATAAGTTCAGAGAAGTATAAAGAAACTACAGATAAAAGGAAGAGAGATGCACAATTACAAGTTGGTGACTTGGTTTGGGTATATATGAGGAAGAAAAGGTTGCCAAAGGGAAAACATACAAAGTTACTCATGAAGAAAGTGGGCCCTTAGGCAATTTTTAAGAAGCATGGCATGAATTCCAATGAGATAGAACTTCCTTATACTCTAGGTATATCTCCTATCTTCAATGTCTCTGATCTAACCCCATATAAAGGCTATCATGATGTAGGTACAGAGGTTCATATTGATGAGTTGCAGCAAGACCTTGCAGATTTACCTCCTCATGCACCTAAGACACTTGACAAGATCCTTGACACTAAGGTCCTCAAGAAGACCAGGAACACTGAATATAAACAATACCTTGTAAAGTGCATTGGACACCCTAGAGAAGAGGCAGTGTGTATGGATGAGGGAGAGATGAAGAGAATGGCACTTCATTGGCAGAGCTTACCTCAAGAGGACTTGAGATTAATCCACCCTGAGAGTATGGTGTACAATCCCCTGAAAAGGACAAAGAAAAAAAATAGGTTAGCTTGAAAGAAGGCCTCCATGATTTTTCTTAGATATTGATCAAGAGATCCTAAGTTTTGTAATAAGTCCTAACTGTGAAACCTAGTGGCCTAGGATGGATTATAAATTCTATGGCTCACTATAGTTGAATGGACATTGGTTGGGTATAATTATATTAGGGAAGTTTGGATTGATTTTTTTAACATTAAAACATGTTAGATATACCTTGGGTAGACCATAGGAGTCAATTTGTCAATTTTTGCAAAAAGTTGCAAAATATTGTTAGCAACATTGTTACAAAAGTTGCTAAATGACAACATTTTTTTGAAAAGTTGTTAAACAAAGTTCAAAACCAACCCAAAATGTTTGAAATGGTGGAAAAACATATAATATTATGTAAAAAATCCTTACAGAGGTTTTTGAGGAGATTTTTAATGAAAATTTGCAAAATTGAATATAGAAAATTGCATTTTTCCTGATTTTTGACTGGTTTTTGCTTGTACCCGAGCCTGTACTAAATTGAATGTTAAATATAACTCCATAGGAAGTTGGGAATATGAATTATCTTTCATTTTCATCCAACCAGAGGTTCTATAGTGGATTAATTGAAGAGATATCAAGTCACGGTCATCTGAAGGTTTGGTTTTGAAAAAAACTAGGGTTGTCGACTTGCATAACTCATATCTCTCAATTTAACCATGGGAAATTCCAAAAACCTAGTTTGAAAGAGAGATATGGGGGTGTAATTTTATTTTCATTTGGTTTTAGATGGAATGGTAGTGGTTTCAAGGAGATATGTCTAAAACCCTAGCCGGACATCCCTATGTGACTAACAGAGGGGTTTAACAAACAAATTGCAGACCCCATAAATTTTGATGGGCTTCAAATTAGGGGCTAGGGTTGGATGAAAAAAATTATTTCAATGGTCCCTAAATTTTCACACAGTTAATTTTTCAAAGAACCAAGTCTAAGCCATACTTCCTTCTTTAAGCATTCAAATTAGGCCTCTTCACCATTAGAGAGGAATTCCAAGAATTTGGAGTTTTTGTAGGATCCAAGGTCTGTCCTCTTGGTGATAGTGCTACCCCAAGATTTGAAATAATATTGCGGAATTGGTTTTCTATGTCCTTTGGAGGTTTTTCTCACAAAACCCCACAGAAAGCACTGGTAAAGGGCAAGGTCAAGTAGGAAAAATTTGAGTTTTGAGTTGAATTGAATCAAGAGATTGATTTGGTTTGTCTGAGGGATGTAAAAGGAATGTAATTGACATTTTTGAAGGACTCAAAGGCATGGGAAGAGATTGGAGTGGTTTGCTGTAAGGAAGGTGCATTTGGGTACATTGGGTGATCAAGGGTGCATCACCACTAGGAGATGTGTGAAGTAGTGATCAACTCAATAGAGGCTTATGGGGTACACAAATTGATGAGTTGGTGAACAAATATTGAGGAACTTAAAGGTGTAGGGATTTGGTGTGGATAATCCAAGAAAAAGGGGTAGGAGGGCTTGATTTGAACAAGAAAAGCGTAGTAAAGTTGATTCAATTTACTAGGGGACCAGAGCTATAAATAAAGTGGTATATAAGAAAGAAATATCCTTAAGAGAAGGATTTAGAACCATGTCTAGAGATGAAGGAGACTCAAACATCCCATCAAGGATTAATAATTTATAACTTGCAAGGATTGTGAAAGTGTAGATGGCACAAAATAGATATTTGAAAATAGAATTGGAAAGACTCAAAGGAAAGGTTGATAAGAAGGGTGGTGGAGAATCTGATGTAAATGAGAAGGGAGTGAAGAAGAGCCCCTTGAGAATGAATAGGAAGAGGTTCGTTTAGATTAGAGACTACTCTTGAAGACCTTGAAGTCCATGGAGAGAAACAAAATGGATGTAAAACTAGATCTGCCCATGTATATTGGGAAGATGTACCCTGAAGAAGAAATGGATTGGGTTGATGCTCTCACAAGTTTCTTTTACTATGAAGATGTTCCTAAGAATTAGAGGGTAAATATTTCCGAGTCAAAGTTGAAAGGATCTGCACTCACATGGTGGAATTTCACTCAAGCTGAAACGGTGAAGAATGGAAAGAGAAAAATAACTACTTGAAAAGGATGGTAGCCTTTCTTAGAGAGGAATAAATCCCTAGAGATTATGAAGTTAAACTTCATAAGAAGAGGATGATTTTGAGGGAGAAAGAATTAGATGTCTAAATTTACACTGAAGAGTTCCAAGGGCTGATCATGAAGTTCAAGTTGACAGATTCTGAATGTGTGAAACTTGAAAGGTACATGAAACAATTGAGGATTACAATATGAGATGAACTCAATTTGAGTATCCCTACCATAGTACAAAATTTCTATCAATTAGCATTGAAAGTTGAGGAGAAACTCAAGAGGAAACACGATCAAGGTGGGAGAGGGAGAGGACAAAGAGATTTTGGAAATAGGGGCAGAGACATGTTTAGTGGAAGAGGACAAGGTCCCAAGGACTTTGGAGAAAAAATACATGAACATAACCAAGGAGAAAGAAGCTCTATGGGATCCTTTAGGGGAAGGAGATCAAAATCTAGAGGAAGAGGCATAAATACCACGAAGTTCTTGAGATGTCATCAACCCAGGAACTTAGCATCAAATTGTCTTGAAAAGGGGAACAAACAAGGGGAACGGAGGACAAATTTGATGAGGGACAAAGACTCCAAATGGTGTAACTCACATGAATCCTTTGCAACACCTAAAAAATGAGAGTCACTCATGATTAGAAGGACTTTTTTCAATGCACCTAGTACACCAGAGCCACCCCAAAGAAAGACACTTTTCAGAACTATATGTAGATTGGAAAGCAAGGTATGTAGAGTCATTATTGATTCTGGTTCTACTGATAATTTGGTGTCCCTTGAAGCAGTTGAGAAGCTAAAATTGAATTGGATTATACATCCCACACCCTAAAAGGTGTCATGGCTCACTAAATAGCAAAAAATAGTCATTGAAGAGAAATCATGGATAGAATTTTAGATTGGGAAGTACAAGGACAAAGTACTTTGTGACATAGTACCTATGAATGCATGCCATTTGTGCTTAGGAAGACAATGAGAGTATGAATTAGAGGCACACCATGATGGAAGGAAGAAAACCTACTCCATAAGACACCAAGGTAAGAAGGAAACTTTACTACCCATGCTTGATAATGGTGAAGAGGGAAAGGATTCCAAGTTTTTGTTTGTGGGATATAAAGAATTTTTGAAGGTATTGAAGGACAAAGACACTCCTTGTTATTCATTAGTAGTGTTTCCAAAATAAGAAGAAGAAGGGTATTGAAATTAAAAGAGGAACCTAGGAGAGTAGGTCCTAAGGAGGTAGATTTTCTAGATAGTTATAAGGGAACTCTATTAGCACCTAATAAAGAGGGGACTTGGAGGTTGTGTACTGAATCTAGAGCAATTATTAGAATCACTATTAGGTATAGGCTCCCTATGCCTAGGATTCAAGACCTGTTTGACCATCTAGGGGGTGAAAGATACTATTCAAAGGTGAAATTGAAGAGAGGATACCACCAAATTAGAATAAGGGATGGAGATGAATGGAAAATGACCTTTAAAACTAATGAAGGGCTATATGAATGGGGAGTGATGCCTTTTAAGTTATCCAACACTCCTAGCACATTAATGAGGCTCATGAATGAGGTGTTGAATACATTTCTTAGCAAGTTTGTGATTGTATATTTAGATGATATCCTTTTTTCAGTAAGACTAAGGATGAACATATGAAACATTGAATTTGGACCTTAAGAAGTTGCAAGAGGAAAAGCTCCTAATAAATTTGGATAAATGTGTGTTCATCCAAGAAGAATTGGTATATCTTGGTTTTGTGGTTTCAGGTGGAAGCATAAACATGGATCTAGAAAAGATGGAAATCATCTTGAATTGTCCCTCTCCAAGGACCATGACAAAGGTTAGAAGTTTCCATGGGTTGGCTTCTTTTTATAGGAAGTTCATCAGGGGATTTAATGAGATTTGTGCACCAATTTTGGAGACAATCAAAGGGGGAAAAAATGCAATTTTATGTGGACCAAGGAGGCTGAGGAGGCTTCTAAAAGTCTAAAAAAAAAGGTAGCAAAGAAGCCTATACGGGATTTCCAATATTTTCAACAGATTTTTGTTATTGAATGTGATGCATCTAATGTGGCTATAGGGGATGTTTTGAACCAAGAGGGAAGACCCATTGCATTTTTTAGTGAAAATATGAATGAGCCTAAGATGAAGTATTCCTCTTATGACCTAGAGATGTATGCTTTAGTGCAAGCCTTGAAGAAATGGAGGCACTATCTCCTTCCAAAGGAGTTTATTGTTTTTACTAACAATGAAGCACTTAGTTTCTTGAACATCCAGGAGAAATTAAGTCACAAACACATGAAGTGGGTTGAATCAATCCAAGCATATACCTTTTCAATTAATCAAAAGAAAGGAGTTTCTAACAAAGTGGTTGATGCTTTGAGTAGGAGATCCATGACCATACAAGAAGTGAAGATGCAAAGTGTACATATTGACTCCTTGAAAGGTACATGTATGCAAATGATGAAGATTTTCATGAGATATACAAAGTTTGTTCTAATTTTTTAGAGTCATATCATGTTGTGTATTCTGATTATTTTCTCCAAGATGGTTTTTTTTTCAAAGGACATCAACTATGAAATCCTAGGTGTTCTATGAGAGAGAACATTGTGAAGGAGAAACACACTACTACATTTGGGGCCAAATTTTGATGGCAACTTCCAATGAGTGATTTTTTTTTGTGATTTAGGTTTTTTTTGTAATATTCCCCAATGGTATCAGAATTTTGATGGGTTTTAAGTAGACCATCATAATTACGAAAGTTGTGGGCTATACATGAAAAAAAAAGTGAAACAACCAAATCATTTTTATTTTTTATGCCAAAGAGATCAGAAAAGGAGCGGGAGGAAACGAATTTGAGGTCAAAGCTGCATGTGAAGATAGTGTAACTGGCTGGGGTGTAATTTCTTGTAGCTCCACTTTCTTCATCTTTGATCTGTGATTCATTTCAAATTTATGTGATTTGTAGACATTAGGATTTATTTTTTAGTCGTGAATGTTAACAATTGCAGTGATTATGATATGTCCATTGCTTTTCACCTGATGTTCATTTTCTTCATTCATTTCATGTATTTAGTTATAAAACCAATCCCTCTAATCTATATTATTGCTCAGAGCATTTTCATTTCTATTTTCCCATGAAACTATAGGCAGATGCCCTTTTATAGTTTAGGAAGCAAAAAAAAAAAAAACTAAAAGGTCTAAGCATGGAACTACTACATTGATCCCTCGTTATGTTTATGAATAGTTCCATGTATGATTGATTTCTCATAGTGATTTCTCTTTCTACTACATCAAGTTTTGACAAGATATCCCCCACAAGAAGTAGCTAGTTTTCATTCCCATGGTGTGAGATCAATTGACAATGACTTGCCAAAATGAATGTTCAATAATGACATAGATGATTATCAGTCATGGGATCTAAGGATTGATATCTATCTACTCTCAACTGAAGCTATGCCCTTTAATCTGATCATGACAATGTTTCTTTTTCTTTCTCTTTGAAAGGAACCCTTGGTGGTTTACTTTTAATCAATGCTCTTTGTATTTAATTCACTTACTATTGGAAAAGATATGTATAAAAGGTATACAAACTTGAGAGAACTGCTCAAAATATCTATATCATTGTTATCATGGTCAACATCAATGATTTCCATTATAAATAATGATTGTTTAAACAACACCCATTCATATTGTTTTAATCATTTTTTATTAGTGTTTCTTCATTGATTTATTTAGCTATGATAGTCAACATCTTGATACACATGAAATTATTGAATTTTAAATTTATGATTCGTATCACTTTCATCTTGTTTTCTTTTAGACTCATTGGGATATCCTTCTATATTTTATTTCCTTCTTACTATATATCATGGATTGATCTTATTGAGGGTCCCTTCATTTTTATTTCAACGTCTTTCACCATATTATATGTTATTAATCTCAGATTTTTGACTCTCTACCATGCTTAATCTCATGCAAATACTTGCCCTCTAATTTTGTCCATAGTTGGGTCTCTGTCATTGCATTTCATTCACTATTATTAGGCTTCTTCATAATGTATCCTTCATGGAATTGTCAAAACATTCCATGATAATACTATACTCTATTGGCACATTGTAGCTTCTACACCAACGTTATTCATGCATTGCCACTCTTCTTGCCCTTTTAACTATTTCTTTGACTCATTGAATCGACTCACAATAGGTGCTTAGTAATCATGCCCAAAGCCTCTCTTAGGAATAGTTTATTCAATCTAAGGATCACTTCTCCCACCATGAGGTGCATTTAGTTTGTCAACCTAGGGACATATACTTGAAATGGTACGACACAGTATGTGCACTAAGTTCCTTAAGGAGCCATTCTACCCATGCTGGAGGAAAGTAAAATACATGAAAGGAATATATACTAGGGTTGTAGGAAAGGAAACAAACTTAGCCCTTACTAAAATGAATGCTACAACTTTAAAACTCTACTTAAATCTATTCTTTCAACCTAGAGTATTCACTATAGCTATCCTTGCAGGTGCTGCAGGAACATTCATGAAGTACAATGCTGCAGGAAGAAACTGTAATCTTATATCTAGAATGATGGAAATGCAAAAAGTAAATCTATTCTACTTCTACTCTAATCCACCTACCAAGTGGGCCCCCTTGGTCGGCTTCTGCTAATCTATGAACACAGAATATGAACTAAAAGTTACTTCATCATCTTTCAAAACTGATTACAAGAGAATAAGACATGAAGTTGAAAATGAACTTGCTGAGTAAGATATGATCAGAACATCATTTTTCTTCCAAAAATCTAAACTTACAAACAAACAGTCTCCTCCCTTTAAATAGAGGATTGACTTCTTTATTCCAAAACAAAAAAGAAACTAACTAAAACTACGCCAAAGAGAGAAAACAGGAAGCGCAATGGCCCACAATGTGCACAATGAAGTCTGGGCGATCAAGTCAACATGTTGGTAATATAGAGGGAATATAGAAGAGCTATATTTATGCATCTCTAAAATAGTGGTTCTTGATTTGTGGCTCCGTGTCTTCTGATGCCATGATGGCTTATCTGCTCGAAGCCGGTCTTTACATCCTCCTTCAATGTTATCAACCACTCCTAGCAACTCCTACTTCCTGGCAAGATTAGTTAATATGAAAAAGATATTCATGCAAGTAGCTTATCAAATTAATCCAGATGTTAGAACACACATTTTGATTATTATATGAAATAATACAATATATATAATATTGGCATAATATGACATATCTATTCCCCCCATGGTTTAATGGATCTTTATGTACTTAACAAAAGTTCAACTGACTAGAAGTTCACAATTGTTCTGATAATACTTGAAAAAAGAGTGTAAGGATTAATATAGTAGAGAAAATAAAATAGGCTCATCATTTGCCCCTTGGAAAGCTAAATGCTTTTCCTCAAGCATTACATCTTTTGGTAATTGCTCTAAAATCTCCAACCTTTGTTCTTCCTCTCCTTTGGTTTTTAAAGGTGTAATGGAACCCTCTTGTTCTCTCCCAGACATCCACTCTATGATCTTCTTGAAGTCGGTCAAGTCTGTCAGTGTTGATGTCATACAGGGGCCAGAGGAGCATCGATGGCTGCATGGTGAGTGGACACCAGAGTTCTTGTCTAGTTTACCTTCCTAGTTGTATGTATTTTGGCACTCTTTGAATAGTTGCTTGGAGGTTGATAGGACTGTGGGGTTCTGATCTCTTTAATGCCTCTGATAACCTACCCCATCTACTTCTGGCTTCGGCCAGGGCTCTCTGAAAGACAAAGTAAGATAAACCGTCATACTCTGCATAAACCTCTCTTTGAATCCCAAAAATTGTGTCCCTTGTTTCTTCCTTAATTTTTCCATAAGTCAAATTGAGCCAATCTCTGAGGGGTATAGCTAGCTTGTTGCTCTCTGCTCTTAATGGTAATGGCTCTATTTTCTCTTGTTCCCTATAATTTTCCAACTGTCGATCATAGTTGGCTTCATTGTGCATCCAGGACATCAATGCCCTTAGGTGTATATCTCCTATGTAGAGCAGAGGATTCCACCCAGTCTCAGCTGGGATAATGAAGTTATGCATGTATAGTTCACAAAGTAGATTTTTCTACCATGAGGGAAGAGTCTGATCAAGGCCATAAAATTCTTGGGCTGACTTGAACTCAGAATCAATATCTTTGATGGTCATCATTAGCTGGAACAAGAGGAATGATTCTTTCAAATAGATGGTATAAACCCTAGGAGGTGGCCTACACGCAATTATCTAATCAACCAATTTGAGGGCATGATCCATCTTCTATTTTTGTTTTGCCAGTTGTTCTTTCAATTCCACAATTTCTTCCCCTTGCTCTATTATGACCTTCTTTAGTTTCTTCTTTTCTTCTCCCCATAAAGTTGTTGTTAAAACATACTTATTATGCAATCCAAAGAGAAGTGTTTGCAATGTGATTGGGCCACAATCTTCTGCCTGATTTCTTTACCTCCTCTGTTCCTTCCAAGACTGCTCTAAGAAACTTATCAACCAAGTTTTGTTGTAGGGAACTAATGCAGTTTCTATATAGGCTGACTGATGGATTACTGAGGCATTCTCCTCATTAATTACTAGAATATCCTGATGGATTAACACCAGGTTCAGCTTCATAAGTTTCTGTGGAGTGTGGAGGAAAGTCAGGGACTACAGACTGATTTGGGGAATTATCTAGAATTATTTGCACATTGGGTTTTTCATCAAATTGCAAAGGAGAAGTGGGTTGGCTTATAGAGGATGCCCAAGGGAGCTGTCCTCTCATTTGAGGACTCCTTCGCACAAGGGTCTCCACAATTTCTACAGCCTTTTCTTTAGTAGCCTTCTTCGGCTTCTCTGTTGCAGGAGTAGCTGCTACAGGAACCAACTTCCTTTTCTTCCCCTTCGAAGAAGTAGGGATTTGTGGTTTGGCTGCAGGAACTGAAGGTTCTTCCTCTAATTTTCATTTTCCTTTGGTTCGGGAAGAAGTAGGTACATTTCTCTCATGAGCAGGTAAGGGCAAATTTTCTTGAAGATTTACCATTTCTTCCCCTTGGGTATCTTTTTCAACAGCTGGGTCAGTTGGTATTACATTATCATCACTAATTTGTTCATTAGGGTTAACCTATGGTTATAGGGTTTTGTGCTGGACAAACTCTGACCATGCCATGGGAGAGGCATCCCTAAGAGATATTTATATTAATAGTTTAATTAGGGCTTGGTGGGTAAAAAAATTTGCATTCCCTTTTTGGGTCTCTTCAGCACTAATGCATAGCATATTATACAAAAAATCTAGAACATTTACTGCTAGATTATGCCTCACATAACTCAATAATTTGAAATGATGTGCATGCAAATTGGAAAATCTCCCTTCACATATAAAATACTTGATAATATGCGTAGCCAACTCATTATATGGCAGAGGGATAGACATTCTCTTGCAACCCTGTTTGGTAATCTCCAAAGTAGGATCACCTAGTAGGGTGAACTGAGCCCTTGCTGATCTAGCATCATGAAAATTAGGCTAATGCTCTCTAACCATTGGTAATATAGTAACTTCTGTAATCTTCTCGTCTATCATGACCACTATCAATCCCCACACAACTACTTGATCTTCTTCAAATGTACTCACAAATTCTGCTGTTGAGTCCTCATCAAATTTTGTTAACCTTAGGAAATACCCTAACTAGCCACATGCATTGAATCTTCTGACCGCTTCAACATCTTAGAGTAACACACCATGCACGATTGGCTCATGCCTCTATAGCTGGCCTCCCATCTATGCTTGCTAATTTAAATTTGTCTTCTCAGTAGTAGGTAGATTCCTTATTGCTTATTTGAATTTCAGACTACCCTTTTTTATAAAGGACTATCAGCTTTCTCTTGAATTTCTCTATTTTACTTGGCATGAACAATGTGATGAATTAAAATAGGACAAATTATAATATTTACTGTGGGTTGTCACATAACTTAATTATAAGTCACATCAACTCTGACAATCATGGAGGATTCAGGAATAAAGGTACGACAGTTGTACGATATAGCACTAGAACTTTTAATGAAACAAGGCTAAGTACAGATTTGAGGTGACATAAAATATTTCAGGTGTAAATAGAAATGATAGTTTGGAATTAATATACTTCCCTCCCACCTATGTTACATTGACAAGTGTCCACACTTGGTAGATGTGGCACGAGGGATGGAACTGGCGTAATGTCGTAATGATATATTTATTATAGTACTAGATACAAGCATCGAAATCTATGCGCTAAAAATAGAATAAATTTGAAAAGTGCGTACCTATCATTCGATCTTTGCACATGCCAAAAAAGGTGGCAAGAGTGGAATGAAAGTGACGATGGCTTATGTCAGTGTACTTGGCTTCTTATTGAAAGCATTTAAAGAAAAAATGATGATGATGTGGAAGGTGGGTGGGTGGCAAATTACAGAAATAAGATGAGTTGGAAAGAAGAAATAGAAAGTGAATTGAGGAATGTACTTCATGTAAACACGAAGCGTTTATTATGGACATGCTCGATGGATTTTTACTAAACAGCTACAGGAAGAAGGTTTGCACCCTCTGCTGTAGGAAGTGTTACCTGTTGCTTGTTTGATATTTGTTGTTGGAATTGCTGCAGGAAGTCTTCTTTTATTTGAGGTTGGTGATACAACTTTAGCCGATGTCCATTGACTAGTAGCTTGAAGTGTACCAGATCAATTGTTGTCAACTAGATAGCTCCGTTGGTGAAAACATGACTTATTTCATATGGCCCCAGCCATCTTATCTACAACTTGCCTGGTATTTCTTTGAATCTTGAATCATACAACAATGCCCAATCTCCAACTTGAAATTGTTTTCTCTTGATATGTGTGTCATGCCATTTTTTCCTTCATTTCTGGACTATTTCAGTTTTCTCTAGTGTAGATTTGTGCATTTCATCTAAGGAATTGAGATGCAGTAATCGCTCCTTCTGTGCTATAGGAAGATCAATATTTAACTTCAGTGTTGTCCGCGGTGTTTTTGTGTTCAAATTCAACTAGTAGCATAGATGTTTTTCCATACAATAGTTCAAATGGAGTGAATCCTATAGTTGTCTTGTAAGTTGTTCTATATGCCCAGATGGCTTCTGATAGCCTTCTACTCTAGTCCTGGCAATGAAAATGAACTGTCTTTCTTAAGATTGCTTCTATTTCCCAATTTGTAACTTCAGCCTGTCCATTGGCCTGAGGGTGATAAGGGCTTGACTTCTGATGTCTGATGTTATATTCTTTCATGAGCTCTTTTATTAGATTGGAAGTGAATTTGGTGCCTTGGTCAGTTACAAGTTCTCTCGGTACTCCATATCTGGAGAAAATCTCATCATACAAAAATTTTGCAACCTTATTGTCCCGGACATGTTTCATAGCTTTTACCTTGACCCATTTTGTCAGATAATCAGTGCACACCAAGATGTAAGACTTCCCATTGGATGGAGGGTCTATTGGACCAATGAATTCTGCACCCCATTTGTCAAATGGAGTGACCATCACTTGTGGATTTAATGACATTTCATTAGATTTAGTCGGTCGGCCCATTCTTTGACATTTGTCACATTTTCTTGTGTAGCTGGCTACATCTTTGTGAAGTGTAGGCCAATAATATCCGGTTGTTAGAATCTTTTGGGATGTCCTTTTTGCTGCAAAGTGTCCCCCACATGGTTCATTATGACAGGCATGGAGAATTTCATATGTCTCATCTTCTCTCACACATTTGTGCATTACTTGATCAGGTCTAGTGTAAAATAGCATGTTATCAATCCAAGAGAAATTAAAACTTTTTTCAACTAGTAGTCTTCTTTCTTTGTAAGAAAAATGTGTTGGAATTTTGTTAGCTGCAAGATTATTAGCTATGCCAGCATACCACGGACTTTGGAGAGAAATATGAAACAAATGCTCATCTGGAAATGCATCATCTATCAGAGTAGTATCTTCTTCAGTATGGTGGATTCTTGACAGATAATCAGCTACTACATTTGCCTTGTCGGGCTTGTCAACTATAGTAATGTCAAATTCCTACAAAAGAAGAAGCCATCTTGCTAACCTGCCTGTGATAGCAGGTTTGTTCATGAGATATTTTATTTCTGCATGGTCAGTATGAACAAAAATATGATAGCCAATTATGTAATGATGAAATTTGTTCAAAGAATATACTACTGCTAGTAATTCTTTCTCGGTCACTGTATAGTTTAACTCTAGTCCATGGAGGCTTTTGCTAATGTAGTAAATTGCATTTTCCAGGTTACTAGACTTTTTTCCTAGGAAAACACCTACTGCATAGTCTGAAGCATCTGTATGAATGTGAAATGGCAAAGTCCAATTAGGACCCCTAAGTATGGGTGCAGTGGTTAACAGTTTCTTAAGCTATAGGAAGGATTCATCACATTCTTTTGTTCAGTTGAATTTGGCCTCTTTTGTAAGAAAAGTATACAAAGGAATAGCTATTTGACTAAAAAATTTGATAAACCTTCTATAGTAGCCAGCATGTCCTAGGAAAGACCTAACATCTTTTTGCTTTGTAGGAATAGGCAATGTTAGAATTACCTCTATTTTCACAAGATCTACCTGGATTACAACTTTAGATATAAAATGTCCCAGAACTATGCCTTCTTGCATCATCATGAAACATTTGTCACTATTGAGAGACAAATTTTATTCCTGACATCTGATTATCACTCTTTCCAAATTATTCAGTGCTTCCTTAAAGGTGACTCCAAATGTAGTAAAGTTGTCCATATATATTTCCATACAATCATGTGATATATCAGCAAAAATGTTGATTACAGCTCTCTAGAAAGTAGCTAGTGCATTGCATAAGCCAAATGGAAATACAGAATAGGCATATGTACCCCAGGGGCATGTGAATGTAGTCTTCTCCTTATCTTTTGGAGCAATGTTGATTTGATTGTAACCACTATATCCATCTAGAAAGGAGAAATATTTCTTACTAGCCAGAGTGTCCAAGACTTGATCATTAAAGGGTAAAGGAAAATGATCCTTCTTTGTGGAATTATTCAACTCTCTGTAATCCACACATATTTTCCATTTTCCCTCTTTTTTAGGTACAATGACCAAAGGTGATACCCACTTTCTATCAGAGATTGGATAGATGAAACCAACATCTAGTAATTTTTGTAATTAACTTTTGACTATTTCTCTCAATGCTGAATTTATCCTTCTTTGAGGCTGGTGTAGTGGTAAGCTGACATCATTAATATAGATACTATGGGTACAGAGCTTGGGGTTTAGACCTAGTATTTCTCCATAATTCCAAGCAAAGGCTTTCTCATGCTTACACAAGATTTTAGTTAACAATGTCATTTGTCGAGGTGGCAACTTGTTGCTTACATGGAGATTATGACTAGGGGAAATTTCCACAGCAGTTGTTAGCTCTACCATTGACATCTCAAGTACTTGTTTTTTAGCTACTTCACATGGTAAAAATTGGCTAATTATCTCAGGGCTTGCTAGAAGGACACAGTCTTCATAGGTACATAGCTACAGAATAGCACTTTCAGAAACATCTTTTTCTGCAATACACTCATTGGTAAGAATACTCTGTATTACATCATCTTCCTCTTGCATTTTCAGAAAAGACTGTCTATGCATCATCATAAGCTGAGCAACAAAGTTGACCTCTTCTTCCTCATCTCCTAGCTCTGGCCAAATGGGATCTTTCAAATCTGGCTGAGGATGGGCAGGAGGATAGAGTGCTATCTTCTTTAGTGCCTGACCATTTGAAATTGTCATACTTCCTGATCTGCAACTAATTTTTTCATCAGTGGTGGCTAACCACGGTCTCCCTAGGATGACTGGTTAGCCAGCAAAGTTTACTTTTGGTGATAAGATGAGAAAACTAGTAGGGTATTCCCATGAGTCTAGGGTAACTACCACATATTCTACAAGACCATCTGGAGTGAATGTTGAACTATCAGCAAGTTGTAATACTTTTGGTGTTGTTCTTAAGCCTTCTATAATTAGTTTGTGCATTGTATCTTTTGTCAACACATTAATGGCTGCCCCCAAATCAAGTAAAGCATTTTTAACAGATTGTTCATTAATTACCAAGTCAACTACTAGACTTCTAGGGTCTGAATACTTGGGTATAACTACATTTCCCAACATGATATCCGCAAGTTGCTCTATGACATGAACTATTTGAGGGTCCTTCTTCTTCCTCCCAGGATTTTTAAGGCATGCATCCTTAATAGCTTTCCCATAAATAGGAATGTCTTTGATATCTTGAAATAGAGGTATTTGGATGTGCATATTTTTTAGCTTCTCAAGAATATCAAAAGACATTTCCTCTTGGGATATAGGCTTTTCTAATGTGAGCCTTTGTGGTGTTAGGGATTTTTCTTGTATGAGTCACAATGCTTGAAATGTCTATGTGAACCTTGTACCTTTACTCCTGATTCAGAGACAAGAAAATCCTAATTGCTAAGGACTGGATAAGGTCCTTCCTCATTTTTGAGTTCCACAACTACTCAGGCAGGTTTTACCTTTAATGATGGCTATTAACACAGTATTTGTTGATG
>MU225906.1:399744-417366 GCA_018584345.1 Thuja plicata
TGGTTAAGACAGCTGACATGGCACTCTGTGATTCACCTTCTGTCATACATCTCAGCTACCTTTTGTACACAGTAATCAAAAATTATTTTATCTGATTGGCCGCCGGCTTGATCTTCTCTGTCACGTCTTCCACTTGGCGCCGCTTTTATAGATCCTGTTTATCTGGCGACCTCGCGACCTCATAAAGTCTCTTTGTCGCGATTATTTTCTCTTAATCATGGTTTACTCTTCAGACTTGGCGACCACGTAATTCCTTTACCTCAATTAACCCAAGTCTTTCCAGCGATCAGGCGACTATGTGAAAATCTAAGTCGCGCAGGGTTAACCTTAACTCAGTTTTCATCTCAAGACTACGCGACAAACCGTTGCACTTAACATTTCATAGCAATCGCCAAGTCGCTGGATGTTCATTTATCTTTTCAAGACTTCACAACAACACTTAGTCGCTGAGTCGGGTGATCCTGAGTCTTTACCTTTGACTTGAAGCACGTGCCCTTTTCTATTTACAGCGACCTCGCGACATACCTTAATCGCTTAGTCGGAAGCACTTTTTCCATGGGGCACTTTTATCACGAGACTTAGCGACCACCGTCAGATCTTTTTACTTCTTCATCAAACGACTGTCTTTTAATCGCTATACATTTCCTATGCCCTTAAGTTATCAGGAGACTTCGCGACTAAGGGTGAAATGACTTAAGTCTTCTTATCGCTTGATCCCTTTCCTTCATCTAGCGACCCAGCGACAACCATTAGCTTTCTGACAGATGTCATCTTTTCTTTCGTCCTCTTTATACATTCTGGAAACTGAGTCATCTTTCTGATCTGGCGACATCTCGACTGAAGGAAATGTCTTAAAATGAAACCGTTAGTCGCTGAGTCATGACTGTTATCCACTAACCGCCAAATATCACGACACCACGCGACTGAAGAAAAGCCTTAACTATTTGAATGTCCTGATCCAGCGACCATGCGACATGAAGGAGGCGCAAGGTCGGGAGACATTTCTTTGACCTGTTGACTCTTCTTGCGATCACCCGACTAAGGTGGGTCCCATTCCTTTTAAAGCTTCATATTATGAGAATCAAGCGACAACCCAACCATAGGAAAATCGCTAAGTCTCGAGACACTTAGAGAATATTCAATTTCTTAACGAGACTACACGACACAAAGGAAAAAGAAAAGTCGGGAGATGTTTTGGCATATTCGATCTGTGTTAAGCAATCAAGCGACCTGACTTAACCTTTTATATAGCACATGCCTTTAGTGACTTGGAAAAAGTAACGAGGAAATAGAAAGACATGGCTAAGGGTTTCAAAATACATCGTTTAATACTTGGTTGCTAGGGTTTTTCAGGGTTTTGACAATTTTGGCAAGGTAAAAGCATGAAAACCTGAAAATTTTTAGAGGGAAGAGCAAGGAAACAGGTATTTTAGCAAAAACATGAAATACAACCAACATGTGGAAAAGGAGGTTCAACTAAGGTTTCATCATCAGTTTTGCTGAACTTTTTAGTTGATGGGGTGGTATTTTGCAATATAGCCTTTGGAAGAGGTGTTGATGTTGTAGGAGTGTCTATAACTTCTGTGATAATAGGATGTTTGGGAGCAAGCAGAGTAGTACCTAACCTCATATGTATATCAGATATCTCTAGAGTGTAAGCAGGATATTGTTGTGTATCAGTAGTATACATTGGTTGCTATTGTTGCTTGCTATTTGGATTTGGTTGTAGTTGAGCAGGCAATTATTTTTGCTTTGGATTGGGGCTAGTGGCTGTAGGAGGCAGCATTACTGCAGGAGGTGGAGCTGGTGGTGGTAGTTGTGGAAAATTAGGATTTTGGCTAGGCCACTGTGGAGGCCCACTCCATTGATTATTTTGCTGTCAATTTCCTTGTGATGGTTGCCATTGGTTTTTCTGGTTAGGCTATTGTTTATTTTGCTGGTTAGGCCATTGGTTATTTTTCTAGTTAGGCCACTGGTTATTTTGCTGGTTAGGCCACTGGTTATTCCAAGTTGGCTGAGAGTATTGAGGAATATTCTGATAACTTTGGTTTTGCCATTGACTATTGTAAGGATTTGAAAATTTCAATGGGTCTTGAGGCATACCTTGTCATGGTGCCCATGGGAAATGTTGAGCAATGAAGAACACTTGCTCATCATCTCCTTCTATCTTCATGTACTTAGTAGGAAAATGTTAATTTTCCAGGTTTGCTAACAGCTTGCATTCACAGTCTTTCTTTTGTTTACAGCAATGAAGACAATACTTAGCCAGCTACAATTTAGCGTCTGCATGTTTCTTCTTGGAAGTCATGTTGTTGAGATGTGTGGCGAAATCATTAATGATTTCTTGCTTTAAATTTTCTAGCAAATTAGATATCTCCAACTTAGAAATGCCTGAACTGTTCCCTTTAATTATTGTAGACCGATATCCTTTTCTTTTCTTCCCGGTTGATCTGGAGTAGTTGAGATAAATTTTCTTGAGTTCATCCCAAGAAGATTGGGATATGTCCCCACTAGCCATGAGGTCCAATGCTTCTAGACAGCTGTCGTTCACTCCTCTCAAGAAGACTAGTTTCTATGAATCCTCCGCCAGAACATGTTGGGGATTCTTTTGCATGGTGTATAAAAAATGTTAAACATAGTCCTCCAAAGTTTCATCCTCCTTCTGCGACATTCTAAAAATTTCATCTCCCCTTGGGTCACTCCACTTGCAATATTCTTTGTATTTTTGTAGAAATAGGGTCTGCATCTCATCCCATGTGCCTGCTGCATTTGTTCCTAATCTCATGAACCATCGTAAGGCTGAATCTTTCAGTGTTTCTAGAAATAGCTTGAGTTTGTGGGCATCAGTGTTATAGTCAAAGCTACAACAAAGGATGTCAAACTCAAACAAAAAGGTGTTAGGATCTCTTGTTATCAGCCCATAAAATTTTGGAAGGGCAGTTGAGGGTATATTCTTGAGGTTAGCATTGTTTATAAGGCTCGACAGAGGAAATGGGAAAGTAGGTTGTGCCATTACTGGAGGTATCGGGGGTGGAAATTTCTATTGGAAAGGAATATTAGCCACAAGATTGTTATTAGCAGGTGCATTTGGGTCAAAATTATCAAGAAAGCTGGCCAAGATTTTGGAAAAAGGCCGAAAACCACTTATATCAAAAGGTTCTGCTCCAGCTGAAGATGCTGCAAGAAACTCAAGACTTGCATCAACAAAAGGCAACTCAACTTCTTCAGCTTGCTCATTCAAATTCATAGGTTCTCCTGGAAGAAATCTACCATATTTATCTCTTCTTCTTCCCCTTTGATGCATGCAATTTAATTCTTCACAATGGTGAAGAAAATTTAGGACCACAAACCACTAAGCTAGCTAAAAGAATGAAAAATGACTCAGAAATTTTCTTAGCTTGACACCATCCCCACCAGCGGTGCCAAAAATGAACCGCCTCACAATAGGTGCTTAGTAATCATGCCCAAAGCCTCTCTTAGGAATAGTTTATTCAATCTAAGGATCACTTCTCCCACCATGAGGTACATTTAGTTTGTCAACCTAGGGACATATACTTGAAATGGTATGGCACAGTATGTGTACTAAGTTCCTTAAGGAGCCATTCTACCTATGCTGCAGGAAAGTAAAATACATGAAAGGAATCTTTACTAGGGCTGCAGGAAATGAAACACACATAGCCCTTACTAAAATTAATGCTACAACTTGCAAACTCTACTTAAATCTATTCTTTCAACCTAGAGCATTCACTATAGCTATCCTTGCAGGTGCTGTAGGAACATTCATGAAGTACAATGTTGCAGAACTGTAATCTTATATCTAGACTACTAGAAATGCAGAAAGTAAATCTATTCTATTTCTACTCTAATCCACCTACCAAGTGGGCCCCCTTGGTCGACTTCTGCTAATCTATGAACACAGAATATGAACCAAAAGTTACTTCATTATCTTTCAAAACTGATTACATGAGAATAAGACATGAAGCTGAAAATGAACTTGCTGAGGAAGATACGATTAGAACATCATTTTTCTTCCAAAATTCCAAACTTACAAACAAACAGTCTCCTCCCTATAAATAGAGGATTGACTTCTTTATTCCAAAATAGAAAAGAAACTAACTAACTAAAACCATGCCAAAGAGACAAAATAGGAAGCGCAACGGCCCACGACGTGCACAATGAAGTCTGGGTGATCAAGTCAACATGCTGGTAATACAGAGGGAATATAGCAGAGCTATATTTATGCATCTCTGAAATAGTGGTTCCTAATTTATGGCTGCCGTGTCCTCTGATGCCATGATGGATTATCCGCTCAAAGCTGGTCTTTACGTCCTCCTTCAATACTGTCGACCACTCCCAGTGACTCCTACTTCCTGGAAAGATTAGTTAATATGCAAAAGATATTCATGCAAGCAACTTATCAAATTAATCCAGATGTTAGAACACATATTCTGGTTATTATATGAAATATTGCAACATATATATAATATTGATGTACTATGACATTGTTGGAAAGTGACATTGCAAGCAATTGTTATTTTGTCATTGATGTCAAACCTTAATTGGTGAGACTATTGTTATCTATTTGAGTACCATATCTATTGTTGATGAAGAAGATTTAACAAGAAGACCAAGTGAATGGTTGAGTTAAGGCAATTCAAAGGGTATTTTATCAGTTGGCACTTTGGCAAAGTAATTAGTTGTTTATCTTTCAAAGATAGTTTTTCTGGTTGTTCTGTGTCGAGCAAGTTTGGCTTGTGCTGAGAAAAGTTTCTTATGATGAGAAAAGTTTCTTGTGCCAAGTAAAGTTTCTTGTGACGAGCAAAAAGTTTCTCAATGTCGAGCACCATTGAAATTGTTGAGTGGAAACAGTGATGTTGGCCGACTTACAGTAATTAGACTAATGATGAGATTTTAGATCTCTGGCTGACTTAGTTGATTTTATTGGGATATGTAATGTTAATTAAAGATTGATCCACATCATTTAATGTATGGGTAACCATAATTAATGCATGGTTTCAAGATTTAATTAGAGACTACTTTGGAGAAGTAAATGTAATGCAAAGATGGAATGATCCGTTGGATCTTACCTAACCCTAAGATCTACTATCTTGTTTAAGCAGCAAAAGATTTATCTAACCTAGACAGAGAGGTATATGATAACCTCAGGGATTATTCATTGTGTGTGGATGAATGTATGTGTATGCAAAAGGTTTTCATAGTTGATTTACTATTTATCATGATCTAGCAGAGAAGGCAAAAGGCAGAAGCAGAAAGTTGCATGTGTGATTGCTTGACGGATTTCCAAGCAGATCAGAAGGTTGAAATGACAATGTAGGCTATCCAGTAAGTTAACATCAGAGTTGTAATTGGATCTGAATTTTCAAAGTAAGTTGTATGTACCATATCACAACTGCTGATTACTTTCTTACTATTGTATCAATTAAATCCTTTAACAAGGTTGACTTAACAGTCATTTGAATAAATCCTCTAACAAGGTGACATTCAGATTGGAATGTTCTAAGTCCTCTACCAAGGCCACTCCTGACAGGGTGATTAAATCCTTTAACCAGGTCACACCTAGTAGTGTGTTATTGTAACCTTTCATAGGGTTGGCTCCTCACAAGGCATCACTTCAGAAGAGTGAAAACTTGGTAGCATGTTACTGGTGGTTTTTCCCATATTGGGTTTCTAGGTTAAATACTTGTGTTAACTTGTGTGAATTCTTATGGTTTTCTCTACTCTTATGTTACTACAAGCTGATTTCAATTGACAGTAAACTGCATGATTAAAGTTGTTGATTTATGCTACTACTGTCGAGTAGATCTAAAGTACATAAAGTTTTATTTGCTACATCTAGACCTGAGGATAATTGATTCACCCCTCCCCTCTCAGTTATTCTAAATTCATTCTAACAAACATATCTATTCCACCCATGGTTTAATGGTTCTTTCCATACTTAACAAAAGTTCAACTGACTAGAAGTTCACAATTGTTTTTATAATACTTGAAAATAGAGTATAAAGATTAATATAATAGAGATAGAAAAACAAGCTCATCACTCATGTTATTCAAACATTTCAGCATGGTCACTTCATTGATGCATTGTTTCAATATTTTTTTACCCCTGTGACTGATTCTTATCTTTAGCTATGGTACATGACATTAGTCATTGTAGCCTATTCTTCTACCATATCTATTTCTCCATGGGACCCTATTGATTGGGATACTTCTATTAATTGACAGATCTATATACCCTTTTGTCTTTGAGCCATTAATTGTCATTGCACATTGTCTTGTTTGCTACAAATAGCTTCCTTTCAATATTCAACAAAGACTATTGTGTGTGTGTGTATGCATATGTATGTATATGTATGTGTATGTATGTATGCATATGTATGTATGTGTGTGTGTATGTATGTATATGTGTATGTATTACTAGAAATATATGATGTGCCCAGTGACTAAGAGCGGGGGGGGGGATGAATTAGGAACCAATAAAACTTAATCCTTTTAATCAACAATTAGATTATCTTATTTGTTTGCATGAATATAAATTGAAAGTAAAGATTCATACACAACACATAGCACAATATTTGTCTACCCAGAAACCTTCCAAAATAAAGTAAAACTCGAGTGGGAATGATACCCACAATATTTAGTACTGCAGTATAAATTTTTCCTATTAGAGCTTACAATGACCACTTATGATGGTCTGCCCTGTTAGGAGCATAGAAAGGACTGTTAGGTCCACCTTGTTAAAGGATTTTATACAATAAAATTGTTTGGATTAATGGGAAGTAGTACGGAGAGGGGAGGGGTGAATCAGTACCTCTATAACTTTTGACACATTTCACCTTTGATCGTTAGTAATCATTCTTTATTGTATTACAGACCATATCTAATGTTCTTTCTTATGCATGTAATATTAATTCATAACCTTTAATTGTTTGCTATTGGAAAGTGATCAACTTTGTTAAATATGATTCATTTTTTGGTTGTCATTTATGGCAAAACATCTGGGTTTAAGTTTGATTACTTTGAAGATAAGTTTTGATGATTCAAAAATTGACTAAGTATAGTAGCAGAGATACAAAATTATTTTGGATGTCGAAGATAGAGATCGTTGAATTAGGGAAAGAAAGCTTAGAGGTAGATAGTATGGATTATGCATGACCTCCACCTAAGATCGATTTGGATTTGGTTAAGTCTACGATGAGTCAGAAGGATTTGAAGATAGACAGACTGCACAAGAACAATGATACAGAGCAGTTTGACAACAACAAAGATTGAGGGAGTATGACTTGGACTCGATTTACTCCAGGAAATTGAAGTTGTATTTTGGTTTTTGATAGCCTACACATTGACTATGCAAGAGTGCTGACTATGCATTTTATGTTTACTATATTAAATGTATTTTTTTATTGAAGGCAGACTTAGTAATATTTGTAATATTCATACTGAGAGCCAACTTTGTAAAGTTGAGAGATATATATGTAAGATCTTTTTAGTAAAGATTGAAAGTAGAATGTAATAGTTATCTGGAAGAGTAGATATGTGAATGGAAGAGCAGAGAATGATAGAGATCATTGAAGAAATATAAAGGAACTATCAAAGCATTAGCGATGCTTGTTTTTGTTCATGACTGAGAAATTTTGTAATTGAATTATATTGTAAGAGCTATAAGCTCAGTTGGCCCCTAACAGGGTGTTGTGAACCTTTAACATGGTTTTTATTCCTCTAACAAGGAAATGTACTATGTAATATTCAGCTCCTAACATGGCTAGGTCTCCTTACATGGACACTATACTTTAGTGCATGCTTGTGGGTATCATCCCCACTGGGGTTTTCCCTTGGCCAGGGTTTCCTTGTAAACAAAACATGGTGTTATGAGTACTATGTCATTTGCTTATGTTCTTTTCTTTACTGCAAATGTATGATTAATGTTTAAGTTGTTGAAGAATTAATTAAAGTGCTATTATACTAATTCACCCCCCCTCTCAATATAATCCAATCCTAACATTTGGTATCACAAATTTTGGTCCTTGGAGAGAAAGCATAACATCTTGAGGGAGATCAGAATGGATTTGGATAGTTTGCAAGAAAACATTAATGTTGCACTTGAAGACCTTGATAAAGAAAAAGAAGAGAATGGAGAATTGAGTTTCAACATGCGAAGAGCTAAGAAATTTATAAAGAAACTCAAAGAACAACTTGAGCTTTCCAAAAGTCAAAGAGAAGATCTTGTGGTCCAAATAAAAGAAGACTCTGATGAGGACAATTTAGATTAGGTGAAACAACTAAAAGAAGATATTGGGACTTTGAAACTTGAAAATGAGACTATGGCTAAAGAAGTACAGATGCAGAAGGATGATACGAAGAAATTTGAAGAAACCTTAAACATTGCATTGAATCAAATGAAGGATGAGGTTGAAAACTACAAGAACAAATACCTCGAATTGGAGAAATACAATCAGATTGTGAAAGGTAAACTTGTTGAAGGAAAGAATCACATTGAGAAACTTCACAGCAATAGTGATTTGATTGATGAAAAGCTAGACAAAAAAAATCCTAAAGGTGATATGACTGGTATTGGCTTCAATGAAGCTAAATATTTAAAGAATCGGGAAGAGAAATCAGATGAGAAGATTGATGTTGAGAAACCATCTATTGAAGAACCTAAAGAGCAGATCAGACCTTTTAGAGGTATATTATTTGGTTGCAATAGATTTGGACACATGAAGAGAGACTATAGAGGTAATTACCCTTTTAGAAAATTTTCAAGTTATTGTTTTAACTATAATGGATATGGGCACAAGAAAGAAGAATAAAAAAAACCTAATCAATCAGGATATAGAAAAGATAATGGAAGGAAATCTACAGTGAAACCTACATGCTACAAATGTAATAACATTGGACACATTGCAAAGTATTGTAAGTTACAAGCCAATCATGAAAGAAGACCTCATATATGTTACAAATGCAATAATCTAGGACATATAGAAAAGTTATGTAGGTATAATGCAGTAGATAACAGAAGAACACCACCTCCTATGAATTCACAGAAGAATGGAAATGATACTGGCAAGAGTATTACAGATGTGAAGAATGATTTTGAAAATTATTTTAAGAAAGCAGAAGACAGCAACAGTGGCAAGATTTGGTAGATCAAAGTAACAACTGAGACATCAGTTCAAGGAGAGTCAGTAGATGCTACTAGATCTTCGCCTGAAAGTAGCAAGACAAAATTGACCTAATTAGTTGATCATGGCCTTAGGGGGAGCATTGGATATAGACATCAGAATTTATCTTGCCCCTACATTTGTAGATTGAGCTCATACAAGATTGTGTGTGAAATAAGTCAACATCATGGATTATATACCTAAGAGTGCACCATCAGCCGACTTGTATATTTTTTTCATGAGATCTAGTAGCCGACTCGACAGTATGAAGTAAAAATGAAAGTTATAACCTACCTTCTATAAAGCACCATTTGATGACCTATATATTCACCATTTTACAAAGAGTGAGCTAAGGAGAGTAGAGAGCAGAAGCATTCAGACTATTCTACATTTTCCGTGCGTGATCGATTGGAGCATAACACTCAGATTTCAGTGAAAGAAAGGTATTTTACATCATCTAGCTATGGATGCACCCATCATTTTTGATGTTGTTGATCATCCTAGATACAAATTAAAGAAACATTTGTATAAGTCTTGTGAAGAGGATCCAAAAGGAGCATTCTCACAAACCCCACATGGCATATTGCACATAGAAGACATTAGGGATTACATACATAATAAGTATGATATATTGGGAGACAATGAAATACTCACTGAAATGGAAAATATGACTAAAAAAGGAATCATGAAAGAATAATTCAAAAACATTTGTAAGTTGAGCATAATGAAGATTATGGATTTATGAAAATTCGATGAAAATGAATGGCTTAAGATATTGATGAGCAGGGTTCATGATCAGTTCATATGGATTCGTGATGAACCTATGAAGATTTGTAGTGAGCTAATTCATGAGATCACTAGATTAGAAAACACTAGAGTTATACCTATTGGATTAAAGCATGCCAAGAAAGAATTCAAAACCCTAACACATTCTAAATGGGACAGAACGACAATGACAATAAATGATATCTTTCAGCAAGATGTGAGATTGATTGCCATGATACTCGGATATAAATTCTACTACAGTAGTAGACCTAATTCAGTATCTGCTGGAGTAATCATGATGGCATGGAGAATGGTGAAGGAAAACAAAAAATATAACCTATGCGAAGTTCTAGCTCAACAATTTCTTGAGAAGGTGAAGCTAGTAAAGAAGGATAGAACAAAAAATTTCAGATTTGGTTCATTGTTGATGCATATGTTCATTCATATTGAGCACAAGTTTCCTAGTTTACATCCTAGTGGTTGGAAGTCTAGAGTACCCACTGGCATACTGATTTCATAGAGTTACAAAAGATAGAACACTACTTGGGTAGATGGAGAAATATTTTCTATGATCAAAATTCTTCAGAAATAAATGAAGACAAGATACAAGTTACTTGAGGACATTGTGGAATAGTAAAAGGATGCAATTTGTTTCAAGGTTGAAACTGATTGTGTATGTTTTGAAGTAGTTACACCTAGAAAGAAGTGGTATTACCCCATGGGCTATGAAGTGAGTTATGAAATACTCACCATGCAAGTAGAACATTTTCTTTCATCAAAAGTTGATACAACAAAAGAAAGATGGGGAACTTATGAAGAAAAATCAGCAAAGGTGAAAGAGGAATAGTTTAGAGGACCTAGGAAAAGGAAAATTTCTAACCTTATTCATGATTGTGGTATAAAATCTAGACTGACAAAAGAGGAATTAAAAGAAGTCAAGATGAAGATGGTAGAGAGATCTCTTGGCGTAGCAAGTGGAATCACTGATGCCCATTTCACTCATGAGGTAATTATGGTAGATATTCCACCTCCTCCACAAACAGAGCAAGCAAAGGATGTCACTCCTAGAGTTATAAGATCAAGTAAGCCTAAATCACCTAAAGAGAAAAGAACAATAGGAGAAGAGAAGAAAACAATAAAATACATTTGGAAACCAATCATGAAGATGCTAGAGAAAAGAGCATTAGAGCAAGGTAAACTGGTTACAATTGATAAATACTATGACAAGTATGAGGAATCAGATAAGATGAAGATAGAAGACATTGTGATCGACAATTTTCTTACTTTTAAGAAGGCTCTTTTAGAAATTGAAGGAAGTATACCTATAGACCTGTATGCAAAATTGGAGAACAGAGAACACTTGGCACAGATTGAGGATGATCACATCAAAAATAAGGAAATTGATAACATGCTTCCTATGTTATCATTACAAGAGAGGGATAGTATATTCAAAGAATCAAAACCTCTGTTAAGAACAAAGATTAGACTATTGAAAATAATGTCTAGGAATTATGATGAAGTGACTGACGAAACTCAGAAGGCATTAGAGAAGATTCTGATGAGTTCTACTTCTAGTAAGCCCTCACCTCCTAAAACCACATCGTCCACATAATTGGAAATGGGTGAGAGATCTAAGGTGAAATAAATATCTAAAGAGAAGAGCAAGTAGACCCTTGATGCAAAGAGTTTGACAACCTAGAGCTTTTCTCACTCCAATGTGCTTATTTGACTAACCCAACCATCCAATGGTTGTTCTTTGTGGATCTTCCTTCATTTAGGATCTCCAATTCCCTCTATACCAACTTAGCCTCCAAGGTATAGTTGGTTTTTAGAATACTCCAATGTTTCTAAGCTTAACTAGTCCAACTAGTTAATCAAAAGCCTAGTTTCCTCCACTAGAACTCCACCTAGAATGTCAATCCTCTTCCTAGGATCTTCCCACACATTCACCAAGACTCTTAATAGAATTATTGACCCATTATTGGTCAATCTACACTCATTCCAATACTCCAAGACTCTTTACCAATACAATTGGTCATTATTTCACTAGGAGGCCTAATTGCTCAACTCCTAGTAGGTCTATTTTTCACTGATTTTTGCCAAATGCTTCCAAAATATCCAAATGAGTCCACAAAAAAACTTGAAAATATTCAATAAATCACCCAACACTATGAGAATCCAAAACCTTGACCTTTGAAAGCACCCAAAACCCTATTCTCTTGTAGACCCTAAATTATAGCCTATTAATTAGGCCTCTAGACCAGTCAACATGAATAATTGTTAAACTTGTCTCCAACCTTTGATTCACCTCCTTCCACCTTCGAATAATTTTAGGAGACTATCCAATGCATCTACAAATTCCACTAAGTCTTTTCCAAAAGGTCATGGGTGCTCAATCAAATTCTTTTTTCTCTGTGTCCTAGCTCACTTGGTTTCACCAGTCACCCATAGCGCTTCACTTTTGGCCTAGGAAACTAATTGAAACAACAAGAAAGAAAACCAAAATACTATCTACAGACTCTAGCCCTACTTCCCCTATTGTTTCAGTCAATTCCACTGGAGGGTTCTTAGGTTAGAGCCATTTCTAGCTAGGTAACATTGTATTGTCTCGGCCAGACCAGTGACCTACAAAATCCTCTAAATTTACACTACAAACACTTGAAATAAAACTATCTACTGAACATGAAATCTTAAAGGAAACACTACACTTCCATGGATCCCAATCAGCTATGCCAATCCGTACACAGCCATATAGTAGCAAAGATACAGTGCAAATTACTGAAATGCAGATACAGTCAACCATATAGGGCTGTCAGAAGTAAATGCTTCAATCCAAAATCTCATTAAAATTCTCCAAAAATTGAATCCATGCTCATATATCGAGCATGGGGTAGTTACAAAAAATCTAAATACATTTTGCAAATTCTAGCAAAAGTTTCTCGAGCAACTTTCAAAGTTGCTAGTAACATTTTGTGTTTTGAGAATTTTGACCTTCTTTGTCAGCTCGATGATTGATGTTTACTTAGAAGACCCTAAATAGGATATTTAGGGTCCTAAAACATAGCTCTAACCCATATTGTACTAAAATGGCAACTTTACACTATTTGAAGCCAAAATAGACCCAAAAAACCTAATAAGCACTAAGGCTCTTACAAGCATGAAGTTAAACTATCATTGCATCCAACCCCTTGGGTATTATTCTAACACACACAAAAACCCCTAAAAAAACCTTAAACAACACTAAAACATCAAATAGGGAGGTTCCCTACACTATACTCCCCTGGAAAAAAATAACTCAAGTCCCTTGAGTTAGGAGGTCTTCAATGGTGACCCCATGTTTCTCAATGTCTAGCTCTATCATCCAAGTGGCCTCAGCTTTAGGTAGTCCCTGCCATTTGATGAGGTACTCCTTGTAGTTACCTTTCCTTGACTTATTTACCACTTTATAATCCAAAACACTTTCCAATTGCAATGGCTTTGGGGTAGGTAGATCTTTCACCCAATCATCATCCTCCAAGTCTGCAAGTGTAGACTAACCTGTGTCTAGTGATGATACCTTATAAGGATACAAGTCACAAACATTGAAAATGGGTGAAATTCCCAAATCAGGAGGCAACTCCACTTCATAGGCATTCTTGTCATCTTATGCAAAATATTCAGTGGCCCTATCTTTTTCATGAGTATTTTAGTAGGATGACCCTTGGGTAACCTTTCTTTCCTAAGATAGGCTAATACTAGATCCCCAACCTTGAATTGCAAGTCTCTTCTGGTCTGATCAGCTTTGGATTTGTACTTTGCCACTTGCTTTTGTAAAGTCTTATTGACTTGATCATGCAGCTCCATCTGTTCAACAAATGACTCTCCTTGAGCACTCCTCTTGTCCTTCAAACTAATATCCCTCAGCTCTAATATTCCTCTAGGATTGACCCCATATACTATTTCAAAGGGGCTTCTACCAGTACTCCTATTGATGGAGTCATTATATGAAAATTATGCCTACCCAATGATGTGATCCTATGACTGTCCATGTTGTTTTTTCAAACACCTTAACAAGTTCCCAAGTGACCTATTCACTACCTCCATTTGTCCATCTGATTGAGGATGGTAGGCTAAAGAGAAAGACAAGTTTGTTCCAAGCATCTTCCATAGGGTCCTCCAAAAGTTACCCATAAACTTACTATCTCTGTCACTTACAATATTTAATGGCAATCCATGGATCCTCACAATGTCCCTAAAGAATAGACCTACAATTTGAGAAGCATCATTTGTTTTCTTGCATGGAATGAAGTGGGCCATTTTACTAAAATGGTCCACCACCAAAAATACACTGTCATGACCCCTAGGTGTCTTTGGTAACCCCAAAACAAAGTCCATACTAAGACACTCCCAAGTCCTTTGGGGTATGGATAGGGGTTGGTATAACCCACTATTGTTTCTCTGTCCCTTTTCCCACTAACAAATCTGACATTGTTCTATAAATCTCCTCACATCTGATTGCAACTTAGGCCAATAGTAGTGCCTATTCACTTGCTCCAAAGTCTTGTCCACTCCAAAGTGACCCCCCAAGCTACCTTGGTGTTTCTCCTTCACAATTTTTTGCCTTATTGAGCATTAAGGAATACACATAAAGTGAGCTTTAAACAAAATACCTTCCTGCAACACAAACTCACTAAATTCCACTTTGAAACCCTACTGAAACTTCACACATGTTTCATAGGCTTCTCTGAAATCCTTTTCCTCCTTGTAGAGGTCCTTCAAATCATCCATCCCTACACTTTGCAATTGTATCTCCTGTATTGTGAGTACTCTTCTACTAAGAGAATCTGCAACCTTTTTGCTAACTCTCTTCTTCTTCTTTATGACAAATGTAAAAGCCTGCAATGATTCTACACACTTCAAGTGCCTCTGATTCAATTTTTCTTGTCCATTTAAGAAACATAGAGCATGGTTATCAGTGTAGACCAAAAAATCCCTAGGTAATAGGTAGTGTCTCCACTCCTTAAAGGCTTGAACCATAGCATATAGCTCCAAATCATAGGTGGAGTACTTTTTTTTAGCCTCATTCAACTTTTCAGAGAAGAAATCCACAGGCTGTCCTTCTTGGCTTAACATTGCTCCAATAGCCAACTTACTAACATCACACTCTACCACAAAGATTTGATTAAAGTTAGGAAACCTAAAATTAGGTAGCTCTTCAATCCTTTTCTTTAGCATTTCAAACCCTTGGTTTGCTGCCACTGTCCATTCAAACTTACATTTGATTCCACCTTTTATGGTGTTAAGTATAGGGGCACACACATGATTGAAATTCCTCACAAACTTCCTATAGTAGGAGGCCAATCCATGGAAAATCCTAACAACCCCTATGGACCTAGGTGTAGGCCATTCCAAAATGGGCTTAACTTTATTAGGTTTGATCTTCATACATCCATTAGCAACCACAAAACCAAGCTAAACTAGTTCAGTTTTGAGAAACTCACACTTTTCTTGATTTATCATTAACTTCTCTTGATGTAGCTTCCTTAGGACCATCTCCAAATTCTTCATGTGCTCCTCCTTGGACCTACTAAAGATCAAAATATCATCAAGGTAAACTATTACAAACTTACCAATGAACTCTGCTAGCACTTCATTCATGAGCCTCATGAATGTGCTAGGTGCATTACTTAGGCCAAAGGGCATTACTAGCCACTCATACAACCCTTCATTGGTCTTGAAGGCTATCTTCCACTCTATTAGCTCTTTTTCTTGCAACACTTACCTGATGATGATATTATACCTTGTATACTCAGTTGCAACCTCTTTCAGGCAAGAGAAAGACTAATTTCTAAGGATTGGATAAGATCCTTCTTCATTTTTAAGCTCCACAAACTCAGGCAAGTTTTACCTTTTAAAGCTTACTGATATTTCTGTCTATGTATTTGGTGGATTCTTTCATTCACAAGTTATGTGCTAAAAACCTCACTATAATAACTTGTATAATACTTGAGAGATTGCAATAACTAATTTAAAATAGAGTACTATAAGCCAGGCTATGGTTTTAACAACATACACAAGTGAGGTAAGGACTTTCATCCTTCTTCCTTTTCTTTTAGGAGGGATAACCTAATGATTCACTCTCCCAGGACTCACTAAAATGGACACTGTCCTGCTGACATGAGTCCTTACTAAGTTCAATTTGTTTGTTCTTAGTAACAAGAGTATTTTGATTAAATTAGTTTTGATGCCTTGAAATAACTTGGACGATGATGGGTTATCAGACCAATTTCTGTACCAGTGCCTATCCTTTGGGTTACAGAGTCAATAAACTAAGATCTCATAGAAACAAAATATAGTAAGCTACCTTACAACCCACATGCAATTCAGATAAATTGCCTTACAAATTAACTTGTTACCTCTAAACGATTGTATCAAATCTTTAAAAAACCATTATGCTCCCTGAAACTACTCACAAAACTTAGTTCTTTCCTTAAAAGAAACTTGCAAGCAATTAGATAGTTACCCAATAACCAAAATGCTTCAGAATGCCTTGCAAAATTAAACATAAAAGAGCATACACAGAGAATAAAGAGACATCAATTGAAGAGAGTAAAATTGCACCGTATTTTATTTATATGATCCAGCTTCCTTACATGAAATATTTTGCAAATTCAAAAGATAGACAGAAGTTCAGAACATCTGAATTCTACAATATATTTTTTCTCTTTTCCAAAAAATTCCAACCTCAAAGAACCTTTACAATTACAACTCTTTTGCTATATATAGGTTTATGATCATCTTGGAATCCCTTGATATTTAGGATGCAACAAGCTTCGAATGGTCATAGAAAACCTAACCCTAAAACTATAAAAGAAACAAAAGAAAGAAGAAACAATGGAACGACCAAGTCAAAAGATGGAAATAGATATTCTTTGTTCTTCTCCCAATCTGGTGACTACAATCAGATTTGTATAGATGGTAGCTGGTAGTATTTATAGCCGTGCTTGCATACTCATCTACATTCTCCTTTAGCAATAACTATCCCTCTTATCTCAAATAGTGCAGTGCCAAGTATTCACCTTTTCTCCTCGTCCAAGATTTCTTCTTCTACTGTTGGCTTCTTTCTCTTGGGCATGGTCATCATCTCCCATGCTTTCACTTCATCATCCGATGGCCACTTAAAGTCTTGAGTACTCTGTACTTGCACCTTTTGTCTATCCCATCTAGCATCAGTGATACTCTTGACATCTAGTAGGAATTTGTTGATGTCAGTCTCTGCTTTGAAAGCTTCATCCAACATTTTATTGAATCCTTCAATATCAACATCTGCTCCCAAGAGAAATGCCTCATCACCAGGCATCTTGCTGTCAAATTCATTCTTCCATGCATCTACAGCCTTTACTTGATCATCATCTCCCCTTAAGGAAGGAATAAACTTATTAAAATCATTTTAAAAGAGGCTTAGCTTAACCTCTATTTGGTTTAATTTGCCTTTAAAGAATGAGAGAGCAATATTAACTCTTTTGATCTCATCTTCAACTTCAATTACTATTTCAGGCAAATCTGGTCTTTGGGTTTGTAAAGATGCTAACTTTTCAAATAACTTTACCCTAGCAGACCATTTAGTAAAGTAAGGGTTCAAAATAGCAAGGTACCCCATTACCTCCATATGCAAAGCTGGCAATTTATTGTATGTATT
>MU225906.1:418984-461941 GCA_018584345.1 Thuja plicata
CTATTAACAACAACTGCCATATGAATTCCATTGCAGCTACTCTTGCTGGTAAATAATATGGTAAGAGATGAGGTGGGTGACTACTCCCATACACCCTGACAATGGTATAATTATCCTCCAAGAAGAAATCACCCCAATTATGCTTTCCACCCCAGCTATCTGTATACTCATAGGGCCTAATCAGTTGTATAACTTTTAATGGGATTCTTGTTTTGCTGATTCCAAGACTTTGTACTATTAGATACAAAATCCAATTCTGAAAAGCACAATAATCACAGTCCTTGGATGTGTAATTCCAAACCCTCACCCAAAATTGGATAGGATTAGGACCTTCCTGGTAAAACCTTTATGGGTCCAAATTATTGATTTCCATGATTACAAAATTGAAGTACAGCAGGAGATGCATGAGCATGGAATAGTGAAGGAATTTGGGCTCCTTCTCCTTGGGGTCTTGCAACTTTTTCTGGGTTGCAATGAAACCATCATGCATCTCATCAATGATGTGCTATATATAATCATAACTGGTGCTTGAATGCACCTCTTGTAAGTCTAGCAACATCATTAGGATGCCAGCATTGATTTTCTCTGCTTCTCCATCTATCCCTAGCACTCTACATAGGGCATAGGAGATATACTTAATGTAGAAGTGTAGATCCTTGTAATAATATGGGCTTGTCCCAGCCATAGGATCTAAGTACTTTTTCACTTCTTTCAACATGTGTTTCTGCAATAAGCCTTTAGCAATACCAGGCTTCAAACTATATCTATGATCCTACTTTGTCATGTCAATTTTGGTAGACATGGTGCTAAACCAGCCAAAAGCCTGCATGAATGAATTTGTATTTAAAATTAACAGGGCAGTGCCATCATCCCTTCTAATTTTTTTAGACAAAACATCATAATGATTGGCCAGTTCTAAGAACAAGTCTACATCTATGTAGACATCAGGGACAATTAATCTAGCTAAACCACAAGTCCAAGGGTTTGAGACCGGGATAGCCTTATCAGAATTTTTATAGAAATAATTAAATAATGAAAAACCTGTTGTCCCTGGAGTATCAGCATCTCTGATATTGTGATAGTCATCCAAGAGAACATTTACATTTTATCTTTTGTTCTGTGTTGAGCCAGGCAACAACCTGAGGAATTCATCAGAGTAACTAGCTTTTCCCTTTTGCTCTTCCTCACTTCCTCCACTTGTTGAAGCAATACTAACAGTTCCGCTCATACTTGCAGTGCCCTGAATCTTTTACTCCTTATCAATATTAAAAAAAATCTATTTCTGAGATTGGTTGACCGTCTTGTGCACAATTTTCTGAGACTTAGAACCTATTGATCAACTCTGAAAATACTGCAAACTGAGAAAAATATCTCTTCTCTCTGAAAACTTAACACTTTGGGCTTTGAAATCTGAAAACTTGGTGAATGAAAATGAAAGCACTATCAACTGCTTATAGCCATCATTCAAAGTATGCAGCTCATAATTTGGAAACATTAGTTTTGTCTTTAATTCGACATACTGTGAACTTGAATGAAAACCTAGCCATAGTTGCATGAGCGTGATAGGAAATCAAATTCATAAAAGTGAATCCTCAGAAAAACCTTATAGAATTCAAAAAGAGCTGACATGTTACGCTGTGATTTGCTAACTGTCTTACATCTCAGCTACTCTTTTTGCACATCGATCAAAATACAAGCCTATGATTGGTTACCGAATGATTCATACTATCACATCCAAAACTACCACCATTTTCAGATTTTGGGATCAGGAGACTGTGCGACTACACATAATCTCTTTGTCACGGACCTCAGTCACTAACCCATAGTTTATTTTGAGACATTGCGACAATATACTTTCTTTCCTCTGCTAACCCAAGTCACCATATGGCGATCATGCGACCCTGCAGAAATCATAGCTGCATATAGTTAACACTAACTCATTATCTTTTCTGAGACCTTGTGACTAACCGTTGCCTTTAACCCTTTACGGTTATCTCCTAGTCACCGAGCATTTTCATTTCATTTCAAGACTATGCGACAATCCAAGTCGCCCGATTGCAGAATACAAAACCTGAGTGTTTAATTCCAACATGACAAGTTATATGTGCCCTTTTTTCTGATCTGACGACTGTATGACATACCTTAATCGCCAAGTCAGGAGGACTTTTCTCTTCGGGCACTTTTGTTCTCAGACTTTACAACCACCGTTGGATCCTCTGATCTCTTTATCTGATGGCTGTCGCTTAATCGCCATAAATTCCTTTATACCCTTAAATCTTTCTCAGACCCTGCGACAAAAGGAACAGCACAGAGTCTCATGGTCACTGATTCCATTCTCTCCTTCTAGAGACCATGTGATAAACCTTTAATAACCACTTGCTTTATGACACATGTCACAAAGTCATTTATTCACTTATCACTCAATGGAAAACTGAGTCATCAATCTGAAACTGGCGACAACCCGACTACGCTTTACTCTAAACCGCAAACGATCAGTCGCAAAGTCTCGGTCAAAATCTCTTAATCACCGTTCCTTCTCAAGAATACGTGACTGAAGCCTTTTCACACCTTTTTAATTTGGATTTATTTGGCGATAACACGACATGAAGTAATCGCGAAGTCTGAAGACATATTAATAACTGTTGAGAATTTCTTGTGATTACCTGACTAATCAATGGGTCCCTTCTGCATAATGCTTTCTTACATAGTTATCCTGCAACCACACGACATGAAGAAATCACAGAGTCTGGGAATGCCAAAGGAATATTCTAAATTTAAAAGAGACCATGCGACAAAAAGGAAATCGCTAAGTCAGGAAAGATAAGGGAATATCCAATTGAAGTAACGCGACTAAGCGATCTGAATAAAACACATGATTTAAGTGCACTGAAAAAGCAACAATGAAACATAAGCGATACAAACTTAGGATTTTTTCTTCAATTTTTAACACTTGGAAGGCTTAGGGTTTTAGAGTTTTTTGCAAATTAAGATAGGTTTAGACTTGAAAACCTAAAAACCTGACACAGATAACGCAAAAAGACCGTGAGAGAGCTGCCTTAAACACCAAATCACAAAAAGAAAAATAGCGAAGTGAGGAAAACTGCCAAAACAAGGAATACAACCAACACACTCATCACCAGGCCTCACTCTTATCTGATGATATCCTGATTTCAAATCCACCTTTGAGAAGTAGCAAGATCCTCCTAAATTGTCCATCAAATCTTCTATCTGAGGCATTGGGAACCTATATCTGATTATGATCTTGTTTATAGCCCTAGAGTCCGTACACATCCTCCATTTTCCATCCTTTTTAGGTGCAAGTACTATTGGCACAACACATGGGCTTAAACTCTTCCTTATCAACCCCTTATCCAACAAGTCTTGTATATGTTTTTCTATTTATGCATTCTGACTTGGTGTCATGTTATATGCTTCTTTGTTTGGCAAATTTTCTCTAGGAATGAGGTCAATCTGATGACTCACATCCCTCATAGGTGGTAATGCACTTGGCAATCTGTTGTCTACTATGTCATGGTATCTTTTTAACAATGCTTGTAACTCTGGTGGCAAACTGACTTTCTCCTTAGTTTCCTCCTTTGGTTTCACCATTACTACACAACAGACTCCTTTCTCCTTCTTCATGGCCTTTAGAAAATCTTTCTCACTCAATAAAATCACATGTGTCACCACATGTCTCTCCTCATTAGGCTCTGGTAAAGGATCCATCTGAAACTTCTTCCCCAACTTGGTGATCACATAACTATTTCTTTCCCCATCATGCATTGCTTTGACATCATACTCCCATGGACATCCTAGAAGAAGATGTCATGTATCCATAGGAAGTATGTCACATAGGACTTTTTCCTTATACTCTCCAATCTCAAACTCCACCAAAGTTTGTTCATCCACCACTATTTGTTGACCCTTATTCAACCATGAAACCTTATAGGCTGTGGTATGAGGTATCCTCCTTAGTTTCAATTTTTCCACCATCTCTGTGGATACTATATTCTCAATGGACCCAGAGTCCACTATCACTTTGCAAATCTTCCCATGAGACCTACAATTGTTTCCTTTGGGGTGGCTCTATAGTGCTAGGCACTTTCAAAAAATTTATTCTTAACATCAAGTTCTCTCCATAAAATATTGGCCCTGCCTTGGAGATGGGAGAAGTAACACTTTGTGTGTCATCCTATTGTACCAATTGATTCCTTTTATCCCCCATTGAAGATGAGGAAGTCTTTTCAGGGCACCTGCCCATTGTGTGACCCACTTGGTTGCAGTTATAGAATCTTCTAGTGAAGACTGAATTGGATCTTCCTTGGGATTGAAATCTTCCCCTAGGAGGCCCTCTTCCTCTGTATCCTTCTCTCTGAAAGGATGACCTAAACTAATTTCCCCCACTATTATCCATAGATTGATTATCTTCTTGTCTATTAGGGATTTTTCCCCTACCAAAGTTACTTCTTCCTCTTTGGAACCCTCTATTATTGCTGCCACCTCTTCCCCTCTGATGGAAATCATTCCTCCTTCTAGCCTTATCCTCTGCTCTTAAGGATAATTGGAAACATTTGTGCATACTTTCAGGAGCCATCATGCTGATCTCATCTTGTATTCCTTGCCTTAGCCCATTGAGATGCCTTTCCACTTTCTCCATTTCTTCTTCTTGCCTTCTAGCCCTTAGGCTCAACTTGTGGAACTCCTCGGTATAAGCACTCATTATAATATTTTTTTGTCTAAGGTTCTGCAACTTTTGGTACATTTGGATTTCATAATCAATAGGCAATAATTGTGCCCTCAATATGGTTTTCATCCTCTCCCAAGAAACAATATTTTTCTTTCCACTGCTTATCCTATCATCCTGCATAATATTCCACCACACCAATGTAGATCCCTTGAGTCTAGCCTTAGCATATCTGACTCTCTTCTCCTCGGAGACTTCTTTGTAATCAAATTTGTTGTCAATGGCTTCAATCCAATCCAACAACTCTTCTCCATTCAGGCTGCCACAATAATACGGTATGTGTTCCATGCTATCCTTGTTTAAAGAATTGAAGGCATCCAAGAATACCTTTTCTTCTTTGTCCATCTTAGGTTCTTTCCCTTTGTTTGGTGACTCTTCTATCTGACTTTCATCATCTTCATCACTCTCATTGCCCCATTTTGTGATCTTCTTTTTGCCCTTTGTCTCGGACACACTAGCATCCTCCAAGAGGCCTTGAACCAATTCCACTATGGCATCCCTAGTCATTGCCTTAGGAGCCATGCTATCTACCTCCTGACTCTCTTCCACTTCAGACATACATGTCCTTCAAGTTAATATGGCTCTGATACCACTCTATACCACTGTGATGCAGAGGGTTTGACAATCTAGAGCTTTTCTCACTCCAAGGTGCTTATTTGACTAACCCAACCATCTAATGGTTGTTATTTGTTGATCTTCCTTCAATTAGGATCTCCAAGACCCTTTCTACCAACTTATCCTCCAAGGTATAGTTGGTTTTTAGGAGACTCCAATGTTTCTAAGCTTAACTAGTCCAGCTAGTTAACCAAAAGCCTAGTTTCCTCCACTAGAACTCCACCTAGAATGCCAATCCTCTACCTAGGATATTCCCACACATTCACCAAGACTCTTAACACACTTCTTTACCCACTCTTGGTCACTCTACACTCATTCCAATAGTCCAAGACTCTTTACCAATACAATTGGTCATTATTTCACTAGGAGACCTGATTGCTCAACTCCTAGTAGGTCTATTTTCACCGATTTTGGCCAAATGCTTCCAAAATATCCAAATGAATCCACAAAAAAACTTGAAAATATTCAAGACATCACCCAACACTGTCAGAATCCAAAACCTTGACCTCTGAAAGCATCCAAAACCCTAATCTCTTGCAAGCCCTAGATTATAGTCTATTAATTAGGCCTCTAGACCAATCAGCATGAATAATTGTTAAACTTGTCTCCAACCTTTGATTCACCTCCTTCCACATTTTAATCCTTTTAGGAGACTATCCAGTGCATCTACAAATGCCACTAAGTATTTCCCAAAAGGTCATGGGTGCTCAATAAAATTATTTCTTCTCCCTATCCTGGCTCACCTGGTTTCACCAGTCAGCAAAAGGGCTTCAATTTTGGCCTAGGAAACCAATTGAAAAAACAAGAAATAAAACCAAAATCCTATCTATATACTCTTACCCTACTTCCCCCGTGGTTTTAGTCAATTCCACCAAAGGGTTCTTAGGTTAGAGCCATTTCTAGCTAGGTAACACTGTATTGTCTTTGTCAGACCAGTGACCTACAAAATCCTCTAACTTTACACTACAAACACTTGAAATCAAACTATCTAATGAAAATGAAATATGAAAGGAAACACTACACTTTCATGGAGCCCAATCACCTATGCCAATCTGTACATAGTTGTACAGGAGCAAAGATACAGTGCAAATTACTAAAATGTAGATACAATCATCCGTACAGGGGTGTCAAAAGTAAATGTTTCAATCCAAAATCTCATTAACCTTCTCCAAACATTGAATCCATGCTAATATACCAAGAATGGGGTAGTTACAACCAATCTAACTACATTTTGCAAATTCTTGCAAAATTTGCTTGAGCAACTTTCAAAGTTGCTAGCAACATTATGTGTTTTGAGCATTTTGACCTTGTTTGTCAACTCGATGATTGATATTGACTTCTAAGACCCTAAATAGGATATGTAGGGTCCTAAAACACACCTATAACCCATATTGCACTAAAATGGAAACTTTACACTATTTGAAGCCAAAATAGACCCAAAACACCTAATGAGCACTAAGGCTCTTACAAGCATGAAGTTAAACTATCATTGCATCCAACCCCTTGGGTATTATTCTAAAACACAAAAACCCCTAAAAAAACCTTAAAAAATACTAAAAAATCAAATAGGGAGGTGCCCTACACCAACCCTCCACCAGATTTATGTCTCTAGTGTGGCAGTGACCCTTGACCCCTCACAAGATGAGAAGGACCCTTTTGCAGGAAATTTGGACACCTCTATTTCAGATGAAGTAGAATAGAAAGAGGAAGTTGAGAAGAAAAAGGATGGTGAACAAAAGATAGAACAGAAAGGAGATGAAAGGAAAGAGGTAAACTCACTTTCTATTTCATTTTTGGCAAGAAATTATGTAAATGTGGATAGCATGGATGAAGTTGAATTGGTAAAACTGGCATTTACTGCATTAAACAAAGAAGAGGAAATATCTGAACAAAAAGGAGACAAGAAGGCAAAAGTAATTACAAGAGCTATTGATACTGTGAACAAATTTCTTCCAGTACCTATAGTTTTCCAGCACAAAGATGACATTCAAAACTTGAAAATTACACTTGCTGAATTTGATGGGCACTATGAAAATTTGCTGAAGATTTCAGAGGAGAAGGAAGAGAAGACATATTCCAAGAAGAAGCTGACACAATTCTAAAAGTCCATCACATGGGACTTAGGCATTGTAAAAACTTGTTTGAAAAATTCAAAAAGCTATATTGGGCATGGGAGAAAATTGTTTAGCTATTGTATGAATCTGATTAGGCATGTTCAGAATGTTGAGGACATTATTGCCAATGAGAGGGTAAATATGAACAGTTTGATGGATGGTTGTGGAACATCTTCACAATCCACAATAGAACTAGACATATAAGTTACAAGGATATTGGCCAAACTTAGTGTATTGGAAAATGAAAAAGAGAGAGTATTGGGGTATGTGCAGGATCATGGTATGCCAAACAGGTCCTTAAGTGGCAATGAAAATTCAGAAAATCAGGGTTAGACAAGTTCACATAAAAATTTGAACAAGTTATCAATATTATATCAAAAATATGTAATAAGAGAATATATAGAAATTTGAATTTAGTTTCTAAGATACTAGCCCTTTTTTGAAAAAAAATTATTCTATATGGTAAAAATTTCAAATTTTATTGCAGTAGTATGAAAATTGCAGGAAAAGATAAGAAGTAGGTGTATGTCTGACCACCTTAAACACAATAAAATGATAATATTTTTTTACAAGATTATAGATATAATTATTAGACTCATGTCCAGATGTGACACATATTTTTTTGTAATTTTTTTCCTTGTAAATAATTAATTATGATTTTTCTACTACAACTTTTCCAGAGTATACAAAATCTCATGTCTGACCACCTTAACTTAGTCTAAAATTCATCAAATTGAAAACTTTTAATTTTTTTAATTATAGTATGTAAATCATAGAATGTCACTCAAGTTTTTTATTTCAAAAATGTCATATCATTTGAAAGTTATTGTTATTTTTCAATCAGTCTATCAACTAGGACTAAAAAGATAAGAAGTATGTGTATGTATGACCACCTTAAACACAACCAAATGATAATATTGTTTTACAAGATTCTATATATAAGTAGTAGACTCATGTCTGGATGTGATGCATATTTTTTTGTAATTTTTTTCCAAGTAAATAATTAATTATGATTTTTCTTCTAAAAATTTTCCAAAATATAAAAGCTCTCGTGTCTGACCACCTTAACTTAGTCTAAAATTCATTAAATTGATTTTTTTTCTTTTTTTACTGTGGTAGGTGAATCATAGAATGTGACATATGTTGTATATTTAAAATATGTTATACCATTTGAAAGTGATAGTTATTTTTCAATCAGTCTACCAATCAAGACTTCTTTTCACATTGCCACTTTTTGGCATACCATGATCCTACACATACCCATTGAAAAGATTTAATTTGCTGAGGAGCTTTGTCACTCTGAAGTTATCCATACTTGAAGTTCATCTCTAAGATTTGGAGAAAGTTGTAGGTTCATTGACTAAAGGTTTACCCATAGAATTGAAAGAGGCTAAAACTACATCATTTGCAATGAATGGTTTAATTCACATCAGTCAGATATTGTTCAAGACATGGAGCACAAAAGTGAATCTTTTGGAAGATTCTTTTCAGGATATTCTAAAACTGGTAAGCAAGAACTAAAACTTATTTCTTTATATGCACCTTTGTCATTATTGTCAAAGGGGGAGAAGAGAAGAAAAAAATAAATATAATATAATAAAAGAAAGAGAAAAAATATGGAGAAGAGATAAGGAGAAGAAGAGACAGTTTTGATTGGTTGGAACACTTAGTCATTTTTTTTTGTTAAGTGATTAACTTTGGTAAATGTGATTCACTTTTTGGTTGTCATTTATGGAAACACATCTGGGTTTAAGCTCAATTACTTTGAAGATAAGTTTTGATGATTCAAAAATTGACTAAGTATAGTAGCAGAGATACATATTTATTTTGGATGTCGAAGACAAAGATCAATGAATTAGGGAAAGCGAGCCTAGAGGCAGACAGTATGGAGTATGTATGACCTCCACCTAATTTTAATTTGGATTTGGTTAATTCTACGATGAGTTAGAAGGATTTGAAGATAGAAAGACTGCACAAGAACAACTATACAGAGCAGTTGGACAACAACGACTATTGAGGGAGTATGACTTGGACTCCAGGAAATCAAAGTTGTATTTTGGTTTTTGATAGCCTACACATTGACTATGCAAGAGTGCTAACTATGAATTTAATTTTTACTATATTAAATATATTTTTTATTGAAGGTCGACTTAGTAATATTTGTAATATTCATACTGAGAGCCGACTTTGTAAAGTTGAGAGATATATATGTAAGATCTTTTTGGTAAAGATTGAAAGTAGTTTGTAATAGTTATCTAGAAGATAAGATATGCAAATGATAGAATAGAGAATGATAGAGATCATTGAAGAAATATAAAGTAACTATCAAAGCATTAATGATGCTTGTTTCTGTTCATGACTGTGAACTTTTGAATTAAATTATATTGTAAGAGCTGTAAGATCAGCTGGCCCCTAATAGGGTGTCGTGAACCTTTAACAAGGTTGTTATTCCTCTAACAAGGAAATGTACTATGTAATATTCATCTCCTAATAGGGCTAGGTCTCCTTACAAGGACACTATACTTTAGTGCATGCTTGTGGGTATCATCCCCACCGGGGTTTTCCCTTGGCCATGGTTTCCTCGTAAACAAAACATGGTGTTATGAGTATTGTCTCATTTCCTTATTTTATTTTCATTACTACAAATGTATAATTATGTTTAAGTGGTTGAAGAATTAATTAAAGTGCTATTATAATGATTCACCCCCCTCTCAGTATAATCCAATCCTAACATTTGCAACATTCATAGAAAAATTCATGAAAGTAATAAACACATAATATAAGATATGATATCACAAAATACTCCTGTTAGGAAGTAAAAACTGCAGTGGGGATGACACCCACAAAACTTCACTATTTGCAGAATGGAAGGGAGTCGGTAAAGGCTTACAATTTATCACTTCTGATGATCTACCCTATTAGGAGTATTAATGTGGAGACCTGTTAAGATCTACTCTATTAAGAGCTTTTAGCAACACTAATGAAGTGTGCACTTGCTTTTAGAATGAGTACAATATGTTTGACTAGACTGTATGCAATCTATAATTGATGATCAAAGATCCATTAAAGCTCTCATAATATGAATATCACATATAGTGATTGATTAATACATTTTCTTTTCTCGTCGGTAGGCTGTGTTCTGTTCTTGGAACTGAAATGATAATTTTCTGTCCTTCTCCATGAATTCTCTTGTGTGATCCTTAGATTCTCTCAGTGGCTAAAATCATCATCAAACAACATGTTCATAATATATTGATCATCTATATATACAAGTATTTGATCTATTCCAGAATCACACATTACAATGTTAACTCTTGATCCAAGGTATACAACTTGACCTTGATCCTTTAGTTTGCATGTTTTAAAATAGTTAAACTGATTAACAAAATAATAATTACATTGCTTTCTCCGCACATAATGGATTTAAAACAAATCAAAAAGCTAAATATAAAACTTAAGTGACTTATCTGACGTGTTAAGTTAGATCCAATTTTCGCGGGATGTAACTGACTGTCAGTTCTTGACCGTCGGGTTGAACTGAAAGTTTGTCGATGTTCATTTTTTGAACTGATCATTGGGTTCCCTTCATCTATTGGGTTCCTCTCTTTTTTGTTTTGGCAGGTTGCACTGTTGGTCACTCGTCGGGTTCCCTTGTCCTTTTTGTCATCGAGTAACAATGAATAGTGTTTTTTAGGATGCTTTATACTTGGCAGTATCGGGTAACCTTGGCATTGGGTAGTGATGTGCCATGTCTATCGGTGTAGTGTAGACCAATGGTTTAGATAATATTTTTCCTTGTATATATTAATGGAAAAATATAATTCCTTCAATCTCCCCCTTTGACATTAGTATCAAAAACTTATATGTGCATAATACTAAAGTGCTTAGTATGTACACCATGTATATATCCTTGTCATTATATGACTTCCCCTAGCTGTATGCATCGGTATAGTATAAGTATAATGTACATGTATACTTTCCTTTATACTATACATCCTCCTATTCTTTTCTCTTTCAAATTATTGACTGTACAGATCATTTCCCCTTTGTTTTAATTTCCCCCTTCTTTTACTGTTGACTGTACATTTCATTTCCCCCTTTATTTGATACTCATGACAAAACTGTACAACTTATAAGTTGTCAAAAATGTGACAAAAATGTGTAACTTACAATGTGTCAAGAATGTGTGAGTGGGTTTTCTTGATATCTTTGAGCAATTTCTCCCATTTTTCTTTCAGGAGTTCTAGTGCCATGTGCTCTAGCTCTATGCGGGCATGCATATCATAAATGTTGTCTAGGACAAACATTTTTGGGGTGGAAATTAGTGCTCTTGCCTCTGTCATATGTTGTTGTAGTAGTGGGAGTGTTGGTAAGAGTTGTTCTTGAAGCTCATTTACCTCATCTCTGAATTTTGTCTTTGCAATCTGTATGTCTTGTCTCAATTTTTGATATTGCTTGAGCTTCTCATTGTGCAATTTGATTGCCTCTCACTATTCGTGAGACTTTGTGCACTTTCCTGATGATCCACATCAATCTGTGCTATCTTGTCAGTATACTCCTTGGTGAGTTGATCAAGCATGCATACCTTCTGTATTAAGGTTATAACTTCTGAGATTATTGGAGCTATTGTGCTAACCAGTTTAGAAAGCTTTACCTTTTGCAATGCCACTTCTTGGCTTATCTTTTCTGCTAACTTGAACTCATATTTCTATTCAATTCGATCTTCCATTGCCTTCTTAGCATCTATGTTTTGAGATTTTATTGCATCTATGAGAACCACTAATTAATCAAGCATTGGGGTTGTTTGATCAACATCTACATCAGGTACAATTTCTTGAAGTATTCCTCCTGCTACTTCAATTACCTTCACCTCTTTTGTGGCTTTTCTCAACTTGTCTTGCATTGCCTTCCTCTCACAAAGTCTTGCATACTTTTTTAATTCAGTTGGATCCAATTTCCTGGGATCACAAACTGGAATCTCAATGATTTCATCTAGTCACTAGATTCTTATGTTTTCTTTTCTTCTTCCTTGAGATTTGTGTGGATGCAAATGTATGAACTACCATTGCAAGTTTAGTTATCTTTTCTGATGTGCTCGGTGAAGGCTTTGTTAAGATGCTTCTTGTTTTTCTGCTCGGGGTTCACCTGTCAGTTTGGTGAAGACATCTCTCCATCAACCTTGGGTGTCTCTACAATTTTTTCTTCTGATTTCTTCTCCTTCTCATTTGTCTTATATTCTTCACCTTTTTTCTTTCTACTTATCCTCTTCTACATCTTGTGCTTCCTCTTTACTTTGATAAGTAGAATTTTCTTTTTGATCATCGGTTGCAGCTTGTTTTGTAGTTGTATCCTTTGTTGCATCGATTATGTCCTTTGCCTCTGTATCACCCTTGTCCTCGGGTGTGCTTGTATCTTTTTTAGTAGATCATTCATTACCTTCTAATATATTTATGGCCTTTATTAGCACTGGCATATTATCCTGAATGCTCAGTTGTGTTGTATCTTGATTTGTGTCCTGCTCATCGGTTTGATCCTGTTGAGTAGTGACAAATTCATCCTTTTGTATTTGGTCAGCAGGGTATAGACCTGTGATGTCAATTATTGATGTGTCTAGCCATATTTCATCAGGAACATCCATGTCCTTATTGTCTTGGGTCTCTAGTTGTTGTTGCTTGATATGATCCTTAAGTGATATGAATATTTAACATCATCTTCTTTATGAGGATCTTTATCAGAGTCATAATGTATGATGTCTTAATGTCAAGATCATCCATGACTTTGTCCAAATCAATTGGTTCCATATCTTCAATATTGTCCAAATAAATGTACTAAGGACTGGCTTTATCATTTTCCTCCTCCACATGAGGTGTGTCAGTGAGAAGTAACTGATTCTCACAACTTGTTGACTGTACAAGCAGACCTAAGAGTTGACTCCATTTGGTTTTGGTCATCGTATCCAGCTCTATAAACTTATCTTCTAGCACTTTGTAAGCTCTAACTTTAGCTACAAATTTTCTTGAGTGCTTCTTAATTATTTCCTTGATCTCTTCCATCCTTGATTCGAGAGGCATAAGCGTGACAAGTACCCTCTCCCTTGCTTCTCTTTCTCTGTGTAGAGCATATGACCATTGTTGACATATTCTGTTACCCAGCTCTTTGGGTATTTGGTTGAAAAATTCAGCTGGTACATATTTGAATTTTACCATTGCCTTGATGACTGCTTCTTGTATCTTGTTTTGGTCTTCTAGCCTAAGTGTATCCCATTGTCTGATTTTCCTATCAGACATGGTGCCAGTTGTAGCAATAGAATCAATAGCCTCATCAATTGTTTGATTTCAGAAATTTTTCTGAACTACATCAGGCTCATCCTCTTTAGAATCTTCAATGTCAGCTTTAGTCCTAACCATTCTTTTCCTCCTCTTTGTAGGTGTTTGTTTATTTGTTTTCTTCTTTGTTGTCTTTGTTTCCTTCTTCCTCTTATAGGTCCTTGCTTGACCTTTCTTAAGAGGTGTGGTATCGATCCTAGTAGTTTGGCTCCTTGTCCTCTATTTCTTTGTAGGAGGTAGAGGTGTATCAAAATCAGTTGCCTCAGAATCTGATTTCTACTCATCTTGCCCTTCACCGATGGTACCCTGTTCATCGATTTCCTCTGTTTGTTCTTGTTCCTCCTCATTAACTGATAGAATCTTTTTAAGATTCTTAACCATCTTATTCTTCTTGTTGACAGTCTTTTTGATTTCTAGGCCTCTTTTTATCTTTGACCTAGCCTCTTCATAAGTGCAAAACCTTGGTTGTTTTTTGTCAATTGGCTCATTGATCAATGCATCAATTGCATTTGTAGCTTGATCTATGTTAAATTGATAATCAAGAGGGGCTAACCAATTTTTTCTTGGTACAACCGGTTTTATGTGAGTAAAGTCTATATCCACCATAAAACATATCTCATTCCTATTTTTTTCAATTAGTTGCTCAAGTATTCTTACTCTTTCCATCATCTGTTCCTTGAATTCAAGGAAGTATGCATTCATAACTAAATTAAAGTTATCTCCTAATGACTTAATAAGGTCATTAATCTATAATGTGACTAGTTTGTTGTATCCCACTTTACTTTGCCTACTGAAGGAAAGTATTCTTGAAAGTAGAAAAATATACACATGACAAGCAAACCAAACTTACATGTGTTTGTCTTTGCAGACCATATTTTTGTCATGTTCTCATTAAGTTGCTTTAACAGGATCTCACATAGATCCATCTGAATTCCCTTTGTCACTATCTTCTAAGCTATGCTTACTGTTGTCGATGCAATGTTGCTAAGCCAACTTGCTTGGAGGATCTTGTAGCCAATTACACGTGCACCAAACCTCAGCTCCTTTTCGGTGATGGTGTTTACCTTAAGGACTATGTTATCCCACATAGCTTTTGTGAGCTTTTCAGCTTCTGGCCTAGAGGGATGCCTATGTGCCTTAGGCTTGTCGGTTATTGGATAACTAGTGACAACATGAAGGACATCCTTAGTGATTTACTTAGGTTCATCTAACCATAGCTTCTGATCATGCATTCTTCTCAAAACTAACTTAATCTAGTTGGTTTTGAAGTCCCTCAGGAAATATAGGGCATTAGTTATCCCTTTAACCTCTATGTTTTTGTGCTCTTCCTTCAGGTTCCCTTCTACATCACACAACTTCTTGTAAGCTTCATCCATCTCAAGATCACCTATTTCAGTGATCTTGTAGTGAATGTAGGACCTTACATCCTCTGTTAGCAAAACCCTAGGCGGAATCTTAGAAAATGTGTCAGATTCATCAGGTTGTGATGCAATCTCCAGGCATATCTTGTACTTTGGTTCCACATAGGTGTTGTTCTTTATCATTCTAACCATATTCTTCTTATCATTCTTGATCTTTAGAGTTCTTGAAGTGGTTGCCATCATTTTTCAAATTTAGGGCTTTCTTGAAAATAACAATAGAGTTCTTCGATGCCCTCTGTACTTACTTCAATCTGTGAAACTAGTGAGTGATATGTTTGGAGTGTGTTGAATTGAGTCGAGGTCGCTCTTCTATCTAATCTTTTATCACTTTGGTTTCACTCTTCTTTTTCTCTTCAAATCGCGTGTGTAAAATGAAGTTCTCCCATCGAGTATTTATAGACTTTTGATGTAAGTTTGTCATAAATGCTCAACAACTCGTCAGGTCATGAAGATGGAGTTCATCAGGAAGACTTTCAAAATCATCGTTGGTGTTGTCAGGATGCTCAAGATGGTTGTTAAGATTTTTTCTTTCACCAACAGATATCAGTGTTTTGTCATGACAACTTTAGAAATTTTCTTTCTTACGAACGGGTGTTGGGTTACATTGGAAACTTAGCCATTTTATGTGTTGACTGAAAATTCTCATTAAGTGTAGATAGCTCATCCATTATGTTCACCGATGATTTTCAGTATGTGTTTACCGATGCGGTTGTTTTCTCATAATTGTAACAAGTAACATAATATGCATCTTTACTCATGCATATTTTTACTATCTATCAATTTGTATAATGGAACTGATGCAAAATATGACTTGGTGAAGTGCAGTTCCATACTTACTTGTTCATCTTAAGTGGGGGTGGTGATGTCACCAGATCCATTAGATGGGGTGTCACCATTTGCATTGCTTGGTCCATCTTCATCATTTCTTGAAGCTTTTCTCCACATTTTATCTCTAGCCCTCCGGATATCTTCAATGCTGTTTCCATTCGGATATATGCTTGTCTCTGTCATTCGATCTTTCCAGTATTTCTTGAGATGACCAACTTTGTGACTATGTAAGTATGTCATTCCAGGGTTTGTCTAGCCTCTGGACATTTTGGTCCATGCTCTAATGTAGTTTGCAGCAATGTGACCATATCTACCACATGTTGTATAATTTATCCATGTACTATAGTCCCATACATATTGATTACTGATTCTCTTTGGTTGATAGGGAGTTTCTTGACCTTTAGGCTTCCATGCTTGCCTTTTATTTTTTCGGCATTCAAGACTTGTGTGCCCATTCATTTTTCATGTAGGACAATATTTTTCCATGTAGGTTTCCTTCTTTGGTTGATCCATCTTAGACTTACATTCATATTCTTTATGTCCTTTCTTGTTACATTTATAACAAAATCCTATGAATGAAGATGTAGATTTATGAATACCTTTCATTTTGCCTTGGCATACATTTGATGTGTGGCCTTGCTTTCCATAGTGTTTTCATGTAAGATTTCTTGGTCTTGGATTTTCATATACATTATTTGGATTGGCTTGATTTTATGATTCTCCATTTTTGGTAAAGCCTAGATTGTTGTTGTTGACTCTTCATTTTCCTTCAAGAAAATCATCCATTCTTTTATTGATTTCTTCAGCCTTTCTGATAATTTCATTATGTTGTTGCTGAACTCTAACCTCATGCTTTAGTTTCTTATTCTCTTCTCTTAGTTCACTGATATCCTGTACTCTTTCAATGAGTTCTATATTAATTCTATTTGCTTCTTGACTCATAAGAATAATTTTATTTGTAATCTAATGGTGATGCTCAGCATGTCTTTGTATTTCTAACTCCTTTTCTTGTAGCTTCTTTGTAATCTTCCTCCTTTGATAAATAGCTAGTGTTCTTTCTGTTTCAGCCTGTCTAGCAGAACTCATCACATCAATCATTCTTACCATCTGGGTCCCTTAACCAATTTGTAGCATCTTTATTTTCTCTGTCAGATGTTGATTGATCTCCTTTAGATTTGTGATGTTCTCTTCTGATGTAACTGACGCATTACTTATATTTGATCCTGAAGATTCAAAGAAATTTGGAATCTCATCTTCTTGATAATCTTTTTCATTGCTCCGAGTTGCCATACATTTTCTCTCACCCAACAGCTCTCTCATCTTGATTCTCACTTCTTTATAATGTTCATAGAACATTTGTATCTCAATATTTTTATTCCCAATATTCTTATCAAGTTTGTACTTCTCCATTGTATGATCTTTTCTCTTAAGCCTTTGAGCTTTCCAAGAAGAGACTTTGCTCTGATACCAATTGTTGGGATTTATGGGAAGTAGTACTGAAAGGGGAGGGGTGAATAAATACCTCTAAAACTTGACACATTTCACCTTTGACAATTAGTAATCATTCTTTACTGTATTACCAACCATATCTGATGTTCTTTCTTATGCATGTAATATCAATTCATACTCTTTAAATGTTTGCAACATACATAGAAACATTCATGAAAGTAATAAACACATAACACAAGATTTGATATCACAAAAAAATCCTATTAGGAAGTAAAATTAGTGGTGGGGATGACACCCACAAAGCTTCACTATCTGCAAAATGGAAGGGAGCTGGTAAAGGCTTACAATTGATCACTTCTGATGATCTACCCTATTAGGATTATTAAAGTGGAGACCTATTAAGATCTACTCTGTTAAGATCTTTTAGCAACACTAATGAAGTGTGCACTTGGTTAAGAGATTTACAATAGGACTGTTAGGTCCACCTTTCTTGAAAGGATTTATTAAGTGTACTACACTTGTTAGAATGAGTACAATATGTTTGGCCTAACTGTATGCAATCTATAATTGCTTATCACATATCCATTAAAGCTCTCATAATATGAATATCACCTATAGTGATTGATTAATACCTTTTCTCTGCTCGTCAGTAGCCTATGTTCTGTTCTTGAAATGGAATTGATCCTTTTTTGTCCTTCTTCATGGATTCTCTTTTTTGATCCTTAGATGCTCTTAGTGGCTACAATCATCATCACTCGGGCAATGCTGATCACTCGGGACTTTGCATAATGCTTGTTGGTTCGGTCGACACTAGTTGACTAAGTGTTTTGACACTAATTTACAATATGTCTTGCCATAAGGTCTACAATCTCCCCCTTTGGCATTAGTAACAAAAACACTTATCATTGAATTTTGTGTCTGATATGTCAAAACTCCCCCTTATTATCTGATCGGGTTTTGACACTGCTTCTGCTACTCAGGTCCAACTGACTCTATTTTTGTAAAGTATATTTTCTACATTATTCCACTGTACATGTGTTTCCTCGATGATATTTCCTCTGAATTACAAAATAATGATATTTCCCCCTTGTTTTTGACGAAAATGCCAAGAGTGATATTTACAAGGTTATTCCAAAGTAGGATAGGAAATCATTATGTACCTTCAAAATATGAGAAAGTGTTGTCCCAATTGTCATGTAGCACCTTCATGATGTGAAATTCAACTTGTAGCACTATAGACAACTCTATCATTAGCTCAACAACTAAGAAATGGTTGTCATGAATGAGTGTCTTTGCATGTGTTATGTGTTTTTGCATCCCATCCATGTGTGGTAGGAGTTAGCGCTGGATCACTGTAAGTGAATCTGTTGTCCTTTATTCTTCTCTCAATAATTCAGCCTATAGATCAGTAAGATACTTGATATTCATGAAGTGAGCAGAACTGGTGCTCAAGTCAAGTGCTAACTGCCTTGCACTTTCCTTCATGTCTGCATCAATCTTCACTATTTTGTTCTTGATCTCCATAGTAAAGTTAGAGGTGTCACTCAACTTTACAAATAGTGCTACCACATTTTTCATGGTGGTTTCTAGAGTGCTAATGATATTTGTAAGTTGCACTTGGTCAATTGCAATCTTCTTTACAATATTTTCTAGAACCTTGTTCTCAAATTTCTTCTCTCCCTTCTCGAGTAACTTCTCTTGACCACTCATATCTGTGTTGAACTTGTGGACAATGTCAACAAGTTTGTCCATTATTGAGTCACTCTCATTGACTTCAAATCTACAATGCATCTACAAATATGCCTTTGACATCTTCAAGTACTTTATTCCTTTGCCTTTCCTTTTGGAGCTTCTGCTGTGTAGCTCTTTTCTTCCATAGTTCTCCAAGAATATCCATTTTCTCTACAGATAAGCTGGATTGATCCCAGTTTGGAATCACAATTTCTTTAGCAAGATCTATCTCATCAATAATTACTGCTTTTTCTTATCCTTTTGTCTTAGGACTCGGTGAAGGAACAATTTCCTTACCTTCACCTTCCTCATCATTTTCTTTGGTATTCATTCCAATTAGGTCATTTACCTTTACAGTACCAATTGCTAAATTAATATTAAATGATGAGTCAAAAATAGTAGTATAAATATCTACCTTTTCTTTCTGTGACTCGGACGTGCTTGGCTCAATAGTAAGTGGAGCCTGTTACTCAGTTACTACATGTTCAGATGTGGATTCTGCAACCTTTTCCTTGCTTGGATGTACTATATTCTGGATAGGAGATTGGGGTAATGATGTCATTACCTCAACTGCAATATATTCAACATTTGACTCCTCAATGGTTTGTACCTCAGGTAATGTATCATCATTTACCTATTTAGGAGGGTCTATACTTGGTACTTCTACCTCATTATCTTATTTCATCTCAAATATTGATTTCCACACTAATGTGGCATGTTGAACTACATCTTTAATGTTTTGTTCAATCTTTGGAATGCCCTGAATTTGGGGGTGTGATTATTTTTATATTTTCTCAAGGCTTCTTTTACTTCTTTTCCCTTCATTGCAGGTATAACTTTCTTCAATTTTTGTTCCCTTACATCCATTCTAGTTTGGAATGAATTATTCTAGGGAATGGAGAATTCATTAAATAGGTCTTCAGTCATATAATTCTTCATCTCGGATGGGTCATATTTCCATTTTCCCATTTTCTCCACCACTGCTTCTTCAATCTTCTTATTTTCTTCCTTGGTCCTAGAAGCATAATTCAGTGACTTTAAAGAACTCATAGCTCTTCCTTCTTTCAGTTCTTTAATATTCTAATCAAGTGTGGGTGTTAGTTTAGTGAAAACCACAGTATCATATTCTTCATAATCATCCTCATCATCACTCTATACAAGTCTTCTCCTTGATCTCCTCAAGGTGACAACAGGGGTAGTGCCTTTTTCCTTTTTCTATTTGGGTGTTTCCTTCCTCTTCTTTTGTGGAGGTTCAATATTAGTTTCTTCCTTTTCTTCTTCAGATTCAACATCCTCTATTTTAACTTTAACCCCTTTACTCTCAGAGATGGCAGGAGAGTTGGCGGTCTTGCCATACTTATTCTTGAATGTATCAAGCCTCTTCTTTCCTCTTTTCAATATATTGGGAATATCAATCCCCAAAGATATCCTTCTCTTTGCTTCCTCATATGTTCCTAAGTAAGGTGCCTTTGGATTGGTAGGTTCATTTACAAGGGCCTCTATGATATCTTTTGTGTCATCTTTGTTGACTTCATATGGCATGGGTTTTACCCATGCAACCCTAGGCTTTACTTCTTGTGTATAAACCTTATCACAATCAACTAGAAAATAGATTTCATCTTTGTAATTCTCAACTAGTTGTTTGGGAATTTTTTATCTACTCTGCATCTTCTATTTGAAACTCTCAAAATATCCATCCATAATATTGTCAAAGTTATCTCCTAGCTTAGCTATGAATTCATTAATCTGATGGATTATTGGCCTATCCTTCTTCCATGCTACTATTCCTTTGGAGGGAAACAACTTCTCAACATAAAAGAGTATGCAAATTAGAAGAGAACCAAACTTGTATGAATTGGATTTGGATACTCAAATCCTTTCCATATTCTTTCTCAACTAGACGAGCTGTAATTATGCTAGGTAAAATACCAGATTCTTCTTCACCACTTTGTATGCTAGTTCAACAGCTTCACTTGAAACACTGTTAGGTCTGCTCAAACTTTATATCTTGTGGGCTATAACATGAATGCCAAATTTCAATTCCATATCAGTTACTCAATTAAGTCTCATGCCTCTGCCATCCCACTCGGCAAGAGTTAACTCAGCTAAGTCATCTCGGGCTATGGTTTTGGTAGCTTTCGACTTATCTAGCATTGGGAACCCAGTGAAATAGTGAGTTATCTACTTCGTGATCATCACACGATGTTCCAACCATAGTTTCATGTTGTGGACACAGCTAAGAACATATCTCATCCATTTTTTCTAGAAATCCCTTGGCATGTGCATGATGTGTGTCAAACCCTTAGTTCTGAGGTGCTTATACTCGGGCTTCAAACTCCCATTTGCACATAATTCATCATATGATTTGTTCATCTCAATGGTTACAAGCTCCTGTATGTTGTAGTGATAGAAGCTTCATATGTTGTTAACCAGTAACACTCTCGAAGGAATCAGGGAATGAGCTCCCATCTGGTCTATCTCCTTTGTAATTTTTGGATGAAGTTTAAATACTGGAGGATCACAAATTACATTCCTTACTAACATCTCAGAACCTTTCTTGACCTTTCTGCATAAAGTGGATGTCATATTTGTTCGAACAAAATGATCAAACTTCACTTTTAATCACAATTTGCACTGAATCGCTAAGGGCTGTGAATTAATTAGTAAACTAAAAGCTTTGTAAGCAATAATCTTTACAATCCTTCATTTATAAGATATTTTCAACTGTTAGAGTATTTCATTAAATGCTCCATACATAGTAGTTGGCATGACTTTGGTGTTTCTCAAATTCACTCAGAAGCTCGGGTGAGACCAACTTTCCACTTATCAGTACTGTCTGACTCGGCTAGGTTAAGATAGAGTAGCTCGGGTGAAACAAACATTCTAACTTAGGTAGAACTATAATATTTCCTCATGCATCAATATACAGATTTAGATTGTTTAGGTTATCTAGAACTGATGAAGGATGGCTTGTATTGCACAGTTCTTGTCATCTCCTTACATTCTTATTCTCTAATGGTAGATCCACCTAGTTCACTATTTAGGGTGTCATTAGATACTTCATTTCTTTGATCCAAATTATCTGAGGATTTCCTTACCCATTTCTTGCTCATATGAGTTCCAATTTCTGAGACTTTGGCTTTACCATTCTCAAAACCAGTATCAACTTTTTCTCTGTTCATACAGTTCTTGCTTAAATGATGGAATTGCTTTCATACATAACATCTCTTAGTAGGATCCCTTTTTCTAACATGAGTCTTCATAAAAATTGTACCAATGTCCCCATATTCACCACAATGACAACATCTGCACCATGTGTTGTAATCCCAGCCAAAAATTGCCTTGGCTAATTGTTCAGCAGGATTCCAATTCTTAATTCTACACTCAGAAGATCTATGACCTTGTTTGTTGCACTTGTAGTATTTTCCTTCAAGCTTAGATTTGTCTTTGCATTCACTTGATCTATGTCCATGTTTGTTACAACTGTAGAATTTTCCATTAAATTTTGACTTTCCATTGCTCCAACATTTATTTGATGTGTGCCCTAACTTACCACAATGATTGCATGTAGGTTTGTTGTTCCTTTGAGCTCCTTGCTATGAGGATTCACCTTGTTTAGTATAACCTAATCTAGTTTGTCCATGATGTCTAAATTTTGTTGCCTAATGCATGCTAGTTTGTGAATTCATCATACTTTCATTTATTTGATTTTCAGCATTGAGATCATTATGCAGTCTTTCAATGTTTGTTCTTAGATTGACAACTTCATGTGTTGCATTGTTGAGTTGACTTACAAAATCAGCTTGCTGAAGTGACAAGTGTTGGATTTCATTTTATTTTTCTTCTAATCTTGTACTCAACAATCTTTTATCTTACTTGCTATATCTATGTCATCTTCTTCTTTGTTCTTTAGTTCCTTTTCTCTCTTCCTATTCTCTCTTCAAATTCCTGGCTTCTTCATGTAAAGAGAAATTCTTTGTAAGTAGGTATTTAATGGCTGCATCAGCTTCTTCTGAATTTATGTCCTTGCAAAAGTCTTCAATTATTTCTTCTATATAGTTCTTGTCATTCATCTGTAGCTCTAAATATTTTCTTCTTTTTAGGGAAAGAGAGAACTGCTCCTTAAGTTTCATGATCTGATCCATGGCCACTTTAAGATCTATCTTCTCATTCTCAATGGCTTTCTCCAGTCTATATGTTTCCATAGCCTCTGATCTTTTCTCAAGTTGTTAAAATTCTTATAATAGAACCACTTCTCTGATACCAATTGTTGGAAATATATGATGTATCCAGTGACTGAGAGGGTGGGGGGTGAATCAGGAACCAATAAAACCTAATCCTTTTAATCCACAATTAGATTAACTTATTTGTTTTCATGTGTAGAACTTGAAAGTAAAGATTCATACACAACACATAACACAATATTTGGTTACCCAGAAACCTTCCAAAAGAAAGTAAAACTGGGGTGTGGATGATACCCACAAGATTTAGTACTGGAGTATAAATTTATCCTGTTAGAGCTTACAATGACCACTTCAGATGGTCTACCTTGTTAGGAGCATAGAAAGGACTGTTAGGTCCACCTTGTTAAAGGATTTTATACAATACAATAAGTAATGCAACTATGTTAAGAGATTTAAAGAAAAGACTGTTAGGTACACCTCGTTAAATGATTTTGTTGATCCACCTGTGAGAATGATACATTTTATGATCTTCTCTATTCAACTATGATTACTAAATAAGATCCTTCTGAATATAACTAATCACCTAAACGTGAGAGATGAGACTCTGTTGTCCTGAATACTTTGGCTCTTAATCAAACTGCCATTCACATGTCTTTACACTTATACATATATTCTTACTTATTCTTTTTCACACATTGGATTAAAAAAACTATCTTACATATATATCTTTATCAAAAAAATAACTTTGTAAGTCGGCTTGAAACAAATAAAATTATATTTAAAAATATATGCAGAGTCGGCTTCAAACTGTCACTCGGGTCCAGAAGTCCACTCAAGTGATAAACTCACTCAGACGATACTGTAAATCACTCGGGTCATAATGATCACTCAGGCGATGCTGATCACTCAGGAAATGCTGATCACTCAAGACTTTGCATAATTCTTGCTGGCTCTGTCAACACTAGTTGACTAAGTGTTTTGACACTAATTAACAATATGTCTTTCTATAAGGTCTATATGTATGCATATGTATATATATGCCGCAGAAAATAAGTTTGATTGAATTTGTTATTTTGTGTGGTAATTAATATAATGGATTAGTTCTTTTTGTATTCCTAACAAATTTGGAATCAGATCTAAAAATTACTAAGATATCTCTTGGAACACTGGGATAAATCTCTAAAATTAGCTTCACATTTTATCCTATGTTCAAATGCTCATTTTTATCTAGTGTGAAAGATGATAATAAACTTAAGAAAGCTGAGAGTTTTCTTACAGAAAATGAATATTTCCCACCTCTTTCCATTTCCACCTCCATTATTTTTCTTCTTCATGTAGGAACATGGATCATTTTTCAGCAACCATCAAATTCTATATATTTTCAAGCTTAGAACTAATCTCCTTGTTCTGTGTGAAAATGCCACCAAAAGTAGATATATTTTATCCTTTAACCTTCTTTTTTATTATGTTTTGCTTCTCAGAGACTTAAATAGTTGACCCTTGGATAGGGGTATTCTACCATCTTTGGACACATGCTTTAAATCAAATATGCAGCTCCATATATCTCTGCATTTTTATATCTTATGGTCATTTTTGGTGAAAAATGTGGTCATTGTTGTACAATTCAAAGTCATTTTTACAAGTTCATGGCCATTTTTCTTAAAATATTACTCATTTTTGTTCTTTCAATAGTCAAATTTTATTATATTAGCCCATCCCATTCAGTATTCTAAGAAAATGATATATCAATGCAGTTTTGTTTTGTTTGTGAACTTTTCGACTCATTTCTTGACTCAGAAGTTATATGTTCTGACATATGCGATCATTCTTTATAGATCATTTAGTTAATACATAGTTTTTTCTAACATTTTCTTTTCTCTCAAAATGAAAGCATTAAACAATTAAATCATATACCTTTGTATACCAGTGAAGGACAACTTCTCATCCTTCTACTAACTACTCCACAGTAGTAAACAAAATACTTTTATGCATTCTTTTCCATACTTCCACTTTGCATTGGGTCATAGGAAGGAGATCCACTGTTTATAATGGAAAAGATATGTATAAAAGGTATACAAACTTGAGACAACCGCTCAAAATATCTATAGCATTGTTACCATGGTCAACATGAGTGATTTCCATTGTCAAGAATGATTGTTTCAACACCATCCATTCATATTGTTTTAACCATTTTTTATTAGTGTTTCTTCATTGATTTATTTAGCTATGATAGTCAACATCTTGATACACATGAAATTATAGATTTTTAAATTTTGATTTGTATCACTTTCATCTTGTTTTATTTTAGACTTGTTGGGATATGCTTCTATATTGTATTTCCTTCTTACTATATACCATGGATTGATCTTATTGAGGGTCACATCATTTTTATTTCAATTTCTTTCACCATATTATATTATTTTAATCTTAGAGTTTTGACTCTCTACCATGCTTAATCTCATGCAAATACCCGCCCTCTACTTTTGTCCATAGTTGGGTCTCTCTCATTGCCTTTCATAAACTATTCTTAGGCTTCTTCATAATGTATTCTTCATGGACTTGTCAAAACATTCCATGATAATACTATACTCTATTGGCACATTGTATCTCCTACACCAATGTTATTCACGCATTACCGCTCTTCTCACCTTTTTAACCATTGCTTTAACTCATGTTACTCAAGGATGTTAGCATGGTCACTACATTGATACATTGTTTCAATGTTTTCTGACCCCTGTGACTTATTCTTGTCTTTATCTATGGTACATGATATTAGTCCTTGTATCCTCTTATTATACCATATCTATTTGTTCATGGAACTCTATTGATTGGGATACTTCTATTAATTGACAGATCTAGATACCCTTTTGTCTTTGATCCATTAAATTTCATTGTGCATTGTCTTGTTTGCTATAAATAGCTTCCTTTCAATATTTAACAAAGACTACTCTATGTGTGTGTGTGTGTGTGTGTGTGTGTGTGTGTGTGTGTGTGTGTGTGTGTGTGTGTGTGTGTGTGTGTATATNCTCTATGTGTGTGTGTGTGTGTGTGTGTGTGTGTGTGTGTGTGTGTGTGTGTGTGTGTGTGTGTGTGTGTTTGTATATGTATGTATGCATATGTATGTATATATGTGTGTGTGTGTAAGCATATATATATATATATATGCAGTAGCAAATAAGTTATATTGACATTGTTATTTTTTGTGGGAATTAATATGATGGGTTAGTTCTTTCCGTATTCCTAACAAAATTGGAGTCAGGTCTAAAAATTACCAAGATATCTTCGGAACACTAGGATAAATCTCTAAAATTAGCTTCACATTGTAGCCTATGTTAAAATGTTCATTTTTATCTACTATGAAAGATGATAATAAACTTTAAAAAGCTGAGAGTTTTATTACAGAAAATTAATATTTCCAGCCTCTTTCCATTTCCACCTCCATTATTTTTCTTCTTCATGTAGGGACTTGGAGCATTTGCGAGAAACCATCAGATTCTATATATTTTTCAAGCTTAGAACTAATCTCCTTGTTCTATGTGAAAATGCCACCAAAAGTAGATATATTCTATCCTTTAACCTTCCTTTTGATTATGTTCTTCTTCTGAGAGACTTACATAGTTGACCCTTGGATAGGGGTATGCTACCATCTTTAGAGACATACTTTAAATCGAATATGCAACTCCATACATCTCTGCAATTGTATATTTTATGGTCATTTTTTGTGAAAAATGTGGTCATTGTTGTACAATTCAAAGTCATTTTTACAAGTTCATAGCCATTTTCCTTAAAATCTTACTCATTTTTATTCTTTCAAAAGTCAATTTTTATTATATTAGCCCATCCCACTCAGTATTCTAAGAAAATGATATATCAATGCAGTTTTTTTTGTTTGTGAACTTTTTGACTCGTTGCTTCACTCGGTAGTTATATGTTCTGACATTTGCAAACATTCTTTACAGATCATTTAGTTAATACATAGTTGTTTCTAACATTTTCTTTTCTCTCAAACTAAAAGCATTAAATAATTAAATCATATGCCTTTGGATACCAATGAAGGACAACTTCTTGTCCTTGTACTAACTACTCCACAGTAGTAAACAAAATACTTTTATGCATTCTTTTCCATACTTCCACTTTGCATTGGGTCATAGTAAACAAAATATCTATAGCATCGTTATCATGGTCAACATGAGTGATTTCTATTGTCAAGAATGACTATTTCAACACCATCCATTCATATTGTTTTAACAATTTTTATCAGTGTTTCTTCATTGATTTATTTAGCTATGATAGTCAACATCTTGATACACATGAAATTGTTAATAATAACTTAGAGGGGGAGGGGGGGGGGCGTGAATCAGTGGCCTCAAAAATCAATCCTTAAATCAACCCTTAAAACTTATAACCACTAATTATGTCTCAAGTTATCTTCTGTCCTACAAGATGTATGCCTTGAAATACTTTAACCAATTTTCTACTTGTCGGATTGCTTTTCTAATCTCTCTTCTGTATGATTACCGATAAGCAGTAAACTTATTTACCAAAACAGAGTAAATATGTAGAGTATACTGATAAATCTAGAAATGAATATGTGAAATGTAAAATAGTAAAGTAATAAACCATAAACACATAACACGAGGATTTGAACGTGGAAACCCTATTAAGGGAAAAACCACTGGGACCGGTACCCCAAGTTTTCACTCTTCTAAAGTGAGCTCTATTAGGAGCCAACCCTGTTAAAGGTTACAAACACACTATTAGGTGTGACCTTGTTAGAGGATTTAGAAATAGTTTATCAACTAGTATCTGGCATCTAATTCTACCATCCTTGATCAAACACTCACTTGGCTTGTCAATAGGTATCAGGCATATCCAATGCTACTTTTGTGATCAAACCTTTTGATACTCCTTGGGATGTATCTCAATTGTAAAATAATTTTAAGTCCTACTTAGTTAAGAGGCTTATATGCTTCAATGGTTAAACTGAAACACTAATGATCTATTCATACATACAACATAATTGTAGATTTTCAGATCTATTGTAGGTCCACTACCTCTCTGATCAATATAATCACTTATACCTTTGCTCCATAATTTTCTTCTCTATGATTCTTGTCTCACTGTACCTCGGTGTTTGTAGAATCTAGCTCTTTCCTTACCTTTTTGATCGGGACTGAATGAAGACTTTCTTCTCCTTTAGATTTTCTTTAGCGTCTTTCCTCTATTCTCTTGTTCACCCCACAATTCGTAATGAATTGATTTTGTCTCTATATAGACATGATTTCCCCTTTTCTTGGCTTTCTTGATTCTTGGCATGTTCCACAATTCTCGCCAATATATTTAAAGAAAACTCATGATTTATCTCAAAGAGAAATTCTTGCCAACTAGACAAATCAGCTTTAAATCACTTACTTATCTCTGGCTTTATCTAGATGATTAAAACAATGATAAGTATCTGTTAATTCTACCTTTAGCTTCTTCACAGCTAAGCATTTTGTCATTTTCTGAACTCTCTGTTCTTTTGGTCAACACTTCAGTTAGTCATTGGTGATAATTGACTGTTCCGTCGGTGTGACTTTAGTTGTCATTGGGATCTTTGTCCTTTTATTTTTCATCGGGAAACACTGAAATTATTTTCGTTGAGTTAGTCTATTTTTTTCTTGTCGGGAAACACTATGACTCTACTCTTTTTTTCTGACTTTCGGTGTGCACTCCGTCAGTGTATGTAGTCACTTAGTGAATACTTGACTTGTATGCATTACTGATAGCATAGTCTTGATTCATCAGTTCTTTGAAGCCTTTAGCAGTATTTCCATGACCATACAAATTATATCAAGTTGACATCAATGATAATACAATAGATTAACTGATTTAATGCCTTGCATGATCATCAACTTAATATCTTCAAATATTCAATCAGTTACATGTCATCATAAATTATTGATTTTTAAATTTATGATTCGTATCACTTTCATCTTGTTTTCTTTTAGACTCATTGGGATATGCTTCTATATTTTATTTCCTTCTTACTGTATATCATAGATTGATCTTATTGAGGGTCACTTCATTTTTATTTCAATGTCTTTAACCATATTTAATGCTATTAATCTCAGAGCTTTGACTCTCTACCATGCTTAATCTCATTCAAATACCCACCCTCTAATTTTGTCCATAGTTGGCCCTCTATCATTGCATTTCATTCACTATTCTTAGGCTTCTTCATAATTTATTATTCATGGACTTGTCAAAACATTCCATGATAGTAATATACTCTATTGGCACATTGTAGCTACTACACCAATGTTATTCATGCATTCCCACTCTTCTTTCTTTTTCAACCATTGCTTTGACTCATGTTATTCAAGGATTTCTGCATGGTCACTTCATTGATGCATTGCTTAAATGTTTTCTGACCCCTGTGACTGATTCTTGTCTTTAGCTATGGTACATGACATTAGTCATTGTAGCATATTCTTCTACCATATCTATTTCTCCATGGGACTCTATTGAATGGGATACTTCTATTAATTGACAGAACTAGATACCCTTTTGTCTTTGAGTTATTAAATGTTGTTGCACATTGTCTTGTTTGCTAAAAATAGCTTCCTTTCAATATTCAACAAAGACTACTGTATGTGTGTGTGTATGTATGCATATGTATATATATTCAACAGCAAATAAGTTCTATTGACTTTGTTATTTTGTGTGGGAATTAATATCATGGGTTAGTTCTTTTTGTATTCTTAACAAAATTGGACTCAGATCTAAAAATTACCAAGATATCTCTTGGAACACTGGGATAAATCTCTAAAATTATCCTGACATTATAGCCTATGTTCAAATTCTCATTTTTATTCAGTGTGAAAGATGCTAATAAACTTTAAAAAGATGAGAGTTTTCTTACAGAAAATGAATATTTCTAGCCTCTTTCCATTTCCACCTTCATTATTTTTCTTCTGTAGGCAGGGCCTTGGAGAATTTGTTAGCAGCCATCAGATTCAGTATATTTTCAAGCTTAGAACTAATCTCCTTGTTCTATGTGAAAATGCCACCAAAAGTAGATATTATCTATCCTTTAACCTTGTTTTTGATAATGTTCTACTTCTGTGAGACTTACATAGTTGAGACTTGGATAGGGGTATTCTACCAGCTTTAAAGACATGCTTTAAATAAAATATGAAGCTCCATACATCTCTGCATTTTTATATCTTATGGTCATTTTTGGTGAAAAATGTGGTCATAGTTGTACAATTAGAAGTCATTTTTACAAGTTCAAAGTAGATAATCCCTGTCATCACTACTCTTCACAACATGTTTCTATTATTCATTGGATGCTCCTTTTTATGATGCATCCACTGAGATCTTCTTGAAGTTCGACCTTAAATGAATAGATACTAAATGAATTCATAAGAGTTGATTAGAGAAGGTACTATATTATTTGAATATCTTTATTTCTTGCCGCAATAGGAAAGAGTTTGAGGTGGAATACTACAATAGAAATAGTATTTCAATTTGGTATACTATACTAAAACATCATTTCATAACTAACTTTTCAATTTTTATATATAATTAGGTTATAGATAATCTAAGTGAAAAAGGATCATGTCAGACAATCTAAGTGAAGAATAGAATGGGGATACAATCAATAGATTGTGGTCTAACTTCAAAAGAAAAGGTGATGGAAAATGTTAGTGCCACTGCAACATTTGTAAGGGCTTAAACACTAGAATATTACTAATCAAAATAGCTAAGAGACATTGAAGGGAGAATTGTCACATTGAAGGGGGTTTTATTATCATCAATTGGTAAGTTTTTCATTATATTTATTTAAAAATTAATATATATGAAGTACACTTGATGATGAGATCATTATCATGGTTTATTTATGTTCATTTTTATATAGGTCAACCTCCCCAGGGTAGTACATGATATGGACCATGGAGGTGCAAATATGGATCATGGAGGTGTGAATTTTGAAGCTGAAGATTATGATCCCATGGAAGATGACGATCATGCACCAGATAACACATTTAAAGATGATGGTACTAATACATTGATCCATGACACATTTGGTAATGGCACAACTAATTATGATGATCATGATGATGATGATGATTAGGATGACATTGATGTCATCCATGATATACCTCTAATTGAGAAGGCAACCACGACCCTTTACGAAGGCTCCCAAACAAATCTTCTCTCTGATGTATTCTTATTGTTGAACTTGAAGGTTATGAATGGTTTATCCAACATAACAATGTCACGTATGCTAAGGTATGTCATATATGTCATTATAGTAATTAAACGGTGAAACATGTACCATAAATAAAATTTGTTAATATTAACAACTTATATTGTTTTGTAAATATTGATAGGTGATTTTTTGTTACCACCATCAAATATTCTCCCTCGCTCATACTGAGAATTATGTGCCATTATGAAAGATATTGGAATGGAGTATCAAGCAATAGATGCATGTCCCAATGATCATATTATTTATCATAAAGAACATGAATTTTCAATAGAATACCCTGAATGTCATACGAGTAGATTTAGAACAGATCAAATAACAAAAAGGTGCCTCGCAAGGTTCTTCGTTACATCCCCATTATACCACATTTGTAAAGATTTTTTAGGTGTATTAGCTTGGCACAATTTATGGATTACCATGCACGCAATAGAAGTCAAGATGACATTATTCGAATGCCTGCGGATGGTTCTTCAGTTAAGGACATAGAGGAAAAGTGACCAAACTTTATCAAAGAGCCTCGAAATCTGAAGCTTTCATTGGCAGCGGACGATGTCAATCCATTTGGAGAGATAAGATCTCTTTACTCTATTTGGCCTATTTTTGTCATCAACAATAATATTCCTCCAAGGATGTCAATAAAGAGGGAGCACATTATGTTGGAAATGATTGTTCTAGGTATTCGATCATTTAATAGTTATCTGCATGTAATTATAAATCTTGCATTAAAATGGTCACAATAATTATGTAATGTTGTTGTTCATTCAACTAGGTAAATGCCAAGTTAAAGGTATGAATGTTAGAATGAATTTAGAATAACTGAGAGGGGGGGTGAATTAGTTATCCTCAGGTTTAGATGTGCCCATTTAAACTTTATACCAATTTGAACAACTCAGATCTGCTCGCCAGTAATAACATAAAACAACAACATACATATGCAGTTTACCGTTTAGATGTAATCAACTTGTAGAAACTTAACAGTAAAACACAACATACATATTCACACAAGTTGACACCAGTATTTAACATGGAAACCCAATATGGGAAAAACCACCAATAAAATGCTATCAAGTTTTCACTCTTCTAAAGTGAGCTCTGTTAGGAGCCAACCCTGTTACAGGTTACAAAACACATTGCTAAATGTGACCTGGTTAAAGGATTTAATCACCCTGTCAGGAGTGGCCTTGTTAGAGGACTTAGAAAATTCCACCTGAATGTCACCTTGTTAAAAGGATTTATACAATGACTGTTAGGTCAACCTAGTTAAAGGATTTTGACTGATACAATGGTTAGAAAGTAATCAGCGGGTGTGATCTGATACATACAAATTACTTTGCAAATCCATATCCAATTCAGCTATAATGCTAATTGACTTAGTGGCCTCCATTCTCATTGCAATCTCTAGATCTGCTTGGAAATCCATCAAGAAATCACTTATGAAACTCTCTGCTTCTCTGCTCAGCCTTCTCTGCTTAGATCAGGCCAATTAGTCAATTAACTATGCAATCCTCTTGCATGCATACTACATGAATAACCCCTTGAGGTTATCATATACCTCTTCATCTAGGTTATATAAATATTTTGTCACTTAATCAAGATCATAGATCTTAGGTTAGGTTAGATCCAACAGATCTTTCCATCATTTCATGTAATTTATTTCTCCAAAGAAATCACTTATTGAATCTTTGATCCATGCATTAATTACGGTTACCCATACATTTAAAAAGTGTGGATCAATCAAGCTTATCCTTACTTAACTTTACATATCCAAATAAAATCAACTAAGTTGGCCAGAGATCTCAAATCTCAACAATTACCAAAATACTGTTGCTCGGCCAACACTGTGTTCTTCCGTAATTTACTGGTGCTCGGTCATCACTTACTTCGCTCGGCATACACTGTTTAGAGTAAACTGTCATTGAAAGATAAAAAACTAATTACTTTTCCAATGTGCCAACTAATCAAGTACCCTTGTGATTTTCCTTAACTCAACCATTCCACTTGGTCTTCTTGTTAAATCTCCTTCATCAATCAATAGATATGGTACTCAAGAAGATAGAAATAGTCTCACCAGTTAAGGTTTGACATCAATGACAAAACAAAAATTATTTCCATTGTAGCTTTCCAAAAATCTCCCTCTTTGGCATTGATGGAAACACTAAAAAATAAAACAATAGTTTTCCAACCATAGTTACCATACAATCCAAAAAGTGTGCTTGTGTTCCTTGATATGAACAAATCTTCATTAATGTCTTTAGCTTCATTCTGATTCTCATCTTGGAAAACATTTTCTCCTTTTGTTTCTATGATCACACTAAAATATTTATATTTCTTAATCTCTTTATCAGTAATCTCTTCCTTTTTCTCTAAGTATAGTAAATTCTCCCTCTTTTAGTAAACTTCTCCCTCTATCTTTCTCAGTATATTTCTCCCTCTTTGAAAAAAATCCCAAAGACATTGACATATTCATCATGAAGATTCTTCTATTCAAAACTCTATGTCATGTTGTTCCTATCATCTTGCTTATGACTGATCCTCTTTTTTGTTCAAGTTTGTCTTTCACAACTTTAGGCAGCATCCTAAAGTGTGACTGCATGTGCATCAATGTAAAAAATATTTTGAGTATAACATTTGATGCAATAGTACCAGTATGAACTAATTAGCCTTAGTTAGGGGAATCACCCCTAATTTACCTCACAGATACTCATGAGAATCCTTGGGTAGTGCCTTTGTAAATGTGTCTGCTAACTGCTCTTTAGTATTCACATATTCCAGTCTCACTTCCTTTTTCTGAACTAGCTCCCTCAAGTAATGATACTTGATAACTATATGATTTGTCTTAGAGTGCATCACAGGGTTCTTAGAAATATAAATGGCACTTGTGTTATCACAATTTATGATAACTAGTTCTGTGATCTCTTCTTTCATACCTTTTAGTAGTATTTTCAACCACAAAATATTAGAAAAATTGACTACTGCTGCCACATACTCAACTTCAGTTGTAGATTGTGAGGTACAATTTTTTTTCTTTCTTTTCCATGAAACTAATCATTTTCCCAAAAGAAATGATCCTCATGTGGTGCTTTTCCCATCATCTCCATTTCCAGCCCAATCAGAATCAGTATAAACTCTGAGTTCAAACTTTTCATTTCTTTTGTAATACAGACCATATTCATCTCTTCCTTTCAAATATCTCATAATTCTTTTTACCGCCATCATATGTGTCTCTTTGGGATTGGAAAAAAATATTGCAACAATAGCAACAACCATTGCAATATCAGTTCTACTGTGTACAACATATTGGAGCTTTCTAATCATTGATCTATAAAGGGTTTGATTCACTTCTTTTGTATCATCATTTTTTGTTAACTTCTATCCAGCAGCCATGGGTTTACTCACCGGTTTTGAATCTTGCATTCCAAAATGTTTTAGTATCTCCTTGAAATATTTTGATTGGGTAATATAGATACCATTCTTCATCTGATATATTTGTAAGCCAATTTTTTTTTTATGTCACCAAACATAGACATTTCAAATTCAGTTTGCAGCTCTTTTGCAAATTCTTGGCATAACACATCTTGTCCACTAAATATAATGTCATCAAAAAAAATTTCAGCCAATAAAGTACCTTTACATTGCTCTGTCTTCAAATACATATTTATGTTATCATTGGTTCTTGCAAATCCAATCTTTATCAAGTAATTGTGTAATTTCTCATACCATGCTCTTGGTGCTTGCTTCAATCCATATAGTTATTTGTGTAATCTGCAAACCATGTTCCTCTTACTTAGGTTTACAAATCCATCAGCTTGTTCAATGTAAGCTTTTTCTTCTAATATCCCATTTAGGAATGTCGACTTCACATCCAATTAATAAACCTTAAAACCTCTGTAGGATACATATGCAAGTAATGTTCTTACTCCTAATCTTGCAACTGGGGTGAATGTTTCTCCATAATCAATTCCTTCATCTTATGCATAGCCTTGGCATACCGATCTAGCTTTGGTTCTTGTTACCTCTCCATGTTAATTCATCTTATTTATGAATACCCACTTAGTACCAATTGCATTCTTGTCATTCATCCTAGGTACAAGTGTCCAAGGCTTATTCTTCTCAATCTATTCAATTTCTTCATTCATGGCTTGTATCCAGTCTTCATTGTCTAAGGCATCTTTTACTATTTTAGGGTCAAAATCACATAGAAAGCATGTATCGTCTCTCAACTTTCTTCTTTTCATAACTGCATAATCCTTCGATCCTATGATTTAATCAAGTTTGTGGTTCCTCCTCACATAGTTTTCTAGATTAGGTTATCTTTCTACTTCAAGTTGATCATTCACGTTCAATTCAGGTTGATTCTGTGAATTTGCATCTCCATCAGATAGCTCGGCAATTACCTCCTATTGCCTGGCAACCTCATTCTGTAACTCAGCAGGTGCTAGTTGTTTCTCAGCAACCTCATTATCATGTTTAGGTAATCTATTAGAATCTTCCTCATCCATATAGACAAATGATTTGTAACTCTCAGGTTCCTGTGTGTTTTTAGCTTCATTTATTTCTGCATACTCATTAATTCTAACATTTTCACTTTCCACAATTTTGTTAGTGTTAGAATTCAAACACTTATATGCTTTACTCTTAGTTGGATAACAAATAAATATTCCTTCCTTGCCTTTAGCATCAAGTTTTCCATTTATGTTATCCTTCAGTATGAAACATTTGCTTCAAAAAGCTCATAAGGTGTAGCAGTAGTACCTTTCTTAACTTGTACTCTATTCAGGGTATAGACTACTGTACTTACAACTTCTCTCCAATATTTTCGTGCAACATTTTTCTCCATCATTAATGTTCTGGCATAGTCCATGATAGATCTATTTCTTCTCTCAGCAATACCATTATGTGGTTGTGTTCTAGGTGCAGACATCTATCTTTTTATTCCTCTGTCATTGCAGAACCTATTAAACTCATTAGAAATAAACTCACCTCCTTTGTCAGATCTCAAACATTTCAGACTTTTACCTGTCTCTTTTTCAACTTTTTCCAAGTACAATTTAAATAACTGGAATGCATCATATTTTTCTTTAAGAAACATAACAGTCATCATTCTTGAGTAATCATCAACAAATAGAATGAAATATCTATCTCCATAGTAACTTTTCTCACCAATGGGACCACAAAGGTCAGTATGAACTAATTCTAGTAATTCCTCAGAAGTATGAGTCTTGCTCTTGAAACTAGATTTATTCATCTTTCCCAATTGACATTGCTTACACATTGCATTTTCAGGTTTCTTTAACTTAGGTATCCCTCTAACCTTTTTCAATTTTCTTATGCTTACCAAGTTATTAAAGTTCACATGACACAACCTTTTATGTCATAACCAAACATCATTATATTGTGCAAAAAAGCATGTCTCATCAGCTCAATCTAGATAAAACAAGTTACCTATTGTTTTCTCACCACTTCCAACTAGCTCTCTAGTAGCATCATAGATCTTTGCCTTCTTGTGATGGAATTCAACTCTGTAACCAGAAGTATTCAGTTGTGTAACACTCAATAAAATATAATTAAGATCATCAACCCAATATACATTGTCACATCTAATCTTGTCAATCAAGTTAATTGATCCTTTCCCTTTAACAAGACATGGTGCATCATTACAAAATTTAACATAACCACCATTACATTGATCTAGGGTCTCAAATTTATCTTTATCACCAGTCATGTGATGTGAAAAACCACTTTCAATAATCCAATGGTCACCTTTACTCATATAAGAAATTAATGCATTTTTCTCATCATCATCATCAGAATCATCTTTCATAGCAAAATACACAACTTCTATATCATTTTCATCAGATTTGTCAGAATCATTGTCAGAAGCTTTTTCAACTGTATAGAAAGATTTCTTACTTTTGTCTTTGTAATCCTTATACTTTCTAAAGTCTCGGTCATCCTTTCTGTCTTTGTTCTTGTGGTCCCTTCTTTCATCTTTGTCATTCTTATCAGGACGTCTAGCAACAATATGACCAACTTTGTTACATGAAAAAAAAATGATAGGAAGTTTTCCTTTGAATTTTCCTTTTCCTCTAGATAGTATTATTTCCATAACTGCTTCAAGTTATTCCAGATCAACATCAGTAGTGTCACTGTCACTTTTCACACATTTCTTTGCTTTATTTGATTTTTTAAGGACCAACTAGGATATAAATGTAGATTCAATATCTTGTGGAGTGTAGTTGCCAAAATTTTAGATTTCAAATGCAATATGTCTGCCTACCAAACCTTCCAAAATCAAATTATTATTAGGAGTACATCTCAATTCTTGAATTACAAAGACTCTAATAACATATATAGGAAGAAGTGTTCTTAGTACCTTTCTCATGATGGTGTTATCATCAATGGTTCCCATAGCTCCTCTAATAACATTTACAACTTCCTTTATCCTACCATAATATTGAACTATATTTTCTCCTTCTTGCATTTTCATTTCATGAAACTTACCTCTTAATCTTTTAGATTCGGCTCTCAATACATTTGTATCACCTCCATAGATGGTTACAAGGACATCCCAAATTTTATTTGTAGTTGTACAATTATTTATGTCTGCAAACTCATGATAGTTCAGAGATGATGCAATCTCCAGCATTGCTTGATTTTGCTCCTGCTTTTCTCTTAAATGTGCAGTTGTGGCAGGTGCAGTGGGGGCTACATAATCATGTTCAATGTAGTGCTTAGCAGCATCAACAATACCATCTAGATGCAATTTCATCAAACTCTTCCATGCAGTGAAAATGTCTTTGTTCAACTTCGGTACCTACTTTTTATACATCTTGATCTTTTGCTCCAAGTACCTTCAAACTCTTTTAAAGAGACCAATGCTCTGATACCAATTTTTAGAATGAATTAAGAATAACTAAAAGTGGGGGTAAATCAGTTATCCTCAGGTCTAGATGTGCCCATTTAAACTTTATACCAATTTGAACAACTCAGATATGCTCAGCAGCAATAACATAAAACAACAACATACATATGCAGTTTACTGTTAAGATGTAATCAGCTTGTAGAAGCTTGATAGTAAAATACAACATACATATTCACACAATTTGACACCAGTATTTAATGTGGAAACCCAATATGAGCAAACCCACCAATAACATGATATGAAGTTTTCACTCTTCTAAAGTGAGCTCTGTTAGGAGCCAACCCTGTTAAAGGTTAAAAAATACATTACTAAATGTGACCTAGTTAAAGGATTTAATCACCCTGTCAAGAGTGGCCTTGTTAGAGGACTTAGAAAATTCCACCTGAATGTCACCTTGCAAAAGGATTTATACAATGACTATTAGGTCAACCTTGTTAAAGGATTTTGACTGATACAATGGTTAGAAAGTAATCAACACGTGTGATCTGATACATACAACTTACTTTTCAAATCCAGATCCAATTCATCTCTAATGCTAATTCCCTGAGTGGCCTCCATTCTCATTTCAATCTCCAGATCTGCTTGGAAATCCGTCAAGAAATCACTTATGAAACTCTCTACTTCTCTGCTCATCCTTCTCTACTTAGATCATGCCAATCAGTTAATTAACTATGCAATCCTCTTGCATGCATACTACATGAATAACCCCTTGAGGTTATCATATACCTCTTCATCTACGTCAGATAAATCTTTTGTCGCTTAATCAAGATCATAGATCTTACGTTAGGTCAGAACCAATGCATCTTTCCATCATTACATTTAATTTATTTCTCCAAAGAAATCACTTATTGAATCTTTGATCCATGCATTAATTATGGTTACCCATGCATTAAAATAGTGTGGATCAATCAAGCTTATCCTTACTTAACTTTACATATCCCAATAAAATCAACTAAGTCGGCCAAAGATCTCAAATCTCAACAATTACCAAAATATTGTTGCTCGGCCAACACTGTGTTCTTCCATAATTTACTGGTGCTTGGTCATCACTGACTTCGCTCAGCATACACTATTTACAGTAAACTGTCTTTGAAAGATAAACAACTCATTACTTTGCCAATGTACCAACTGATCAAGTACCCTTGTGATTTCCCATAACTCAACCATTCCACTTGGTCTTCTTGTTAAATATCCTTCATCAATCAATAGATATTGTACTCAAGGAGATAGCAATAGTCTCACCAGTTAAGATTTGACATCAATGACAAAACAACAATTGTTTCCATTGTAGCTTACCAACAATCTTTCCAACAATGAATGTATATATTGAGCCTCTTATCGATGAGTTACTAGAGTTATGGAATGGTGTCACTATGTATGACATCTCTAAACCAATAGGACACAGACAATTTCAATTCCATGCAATGCTTGTATGGACAATACATGATTCCCTAGGGCTAACAAATTTTTCTGGTATGTTATGGTGAATTCAAGTTGCACATGATAATTCTAAATATAAAAGTTAACATATTTAATCTAATTGTATCATTATCTTGTAGATCTTCTAACAAAGGGAAATTTTCCATGTCTAGTTTGTGGTCGAAAGATTAAATCTTGTCATTCAAAAAGTTTAGGAAAGTAGGTGTTTGATGAGTATAAGAATTTCCTCCATAGAAATCATAAGTATCGAACTACCGAAAAATATCTTTTCAATGTGAAAGAAGAGACTGCATCTAAGCCACAAAGAATGACAAATAGCCTATGGAATTTGCAATATAATATAATTAATCATCATGGTACTACCATTGTACCTAATGGTTTATGTGTGAAATTTATATATTTCTATTGTGTTTTGTTTTCTAATTATGTAATTGATGATCATGAAGGTCGTCAAGGAAATACTACTGAGCACCTTCCAAAGGGACTAAAAAGTTATCCTAGATAATTTAGTAGGTTAACCTACTACGAGTAGCTACAAATTTTTTATTTGTTTGATATTATGCATATTGGAAAGAATGTAACAGAGACATTATGGAAGATATTGGATGGAAGGCATGATAAAGAAAAAAATTGTCAAAATTTGTGGTGACATTCATGAATCCAATCATGCAAAGAAAAATTCTATTGAATCATATAGAAATGGAGAACAGATCAATATAAGTTCCCTTCCTTGGTTATTAACAGAGAAACAAAGTGATGTCATAAAAGAATTCATACAAAAAATTTAATTTCTCATAGGATTTGCTATGAACATAAGCAATGTCATATCAAAGAAAAGTGAATTTTGGATAGGGTTGAAAATGATTGACATACCTTCATCAAGGTAAGTCATGTTCTTTTGTATTTACAATATATTTGTAAACTACATTTACTTTTCATTGTATTATGTGAGAAAAGAACCACATGATTATTTTTATAATTGTTACAGTAAGTGCAACCTCTATCTCTTCTAGAGAACTTTGAAAATAACATCAAACAAGCGATATATGATCTTGGAAAATACATGAGGGAAGCAATGATATATGTTCAATTTTTTTGTATATATATATATATTTTGTTCGCAATTTGTTTTTCTTGTTATTTAATATATTGTAAAGTCTCATGTTTATATATTTTTGTATCTTTAATGTTTTGTAGGTGGTTGTCATCTAAAGAAATCTGTAAATAAGATTTAAAATATTGGAAGAGAAGAATTCCTCATCTAATGTGTTAAATGCAAAAGTATCTACCTTCAACCTTTTTCAATGCACAAGAACACTACCTCATACACCAAGTTGAGGAGATTTAATTATGTGGACCCATACACACTCGGTCAATGTGGATGGTTGAGGGGCACTTGAAATTTTTGAAGGCTTTGGTTTGACAAAGAGCACATCCTGGGGGTTCTATGATGGAGGGATATATGGTATACCAAACTATGGTATACATTACTAAATATCTTCTTAAGCTTACATCAAAGATCCATATATATCACATTTGGGATCTTGACACCATTAGAAAATTCAAAGGGGAGTATTTGGCGGGGAAAGGTAGATTGAGGAAAGTGAGAGGTAATAAATTATAAGATGTTATTGTACCTGTTAATTAATTATTAATCTTCAAAATTAATCCGTTGTAATTCGTCTATTTATTTTTTGTATAGCTACTCAAGAGTGGGATGCAATACATTTGTATATTGCAAATAATCAAGATTGGATGATGGTATGGATTGAACGATGTCATCATTTAGGTTGCACATTAACATGGGAAGTTGTGTCTTTATTGGCTAAAGAAGCTCATTGTAATAGAGATTCAAATGTTATGCAAAGGGAAATAGATTTAGCATATGGTTTAAGAGATTTCTAGGTACATATAAATTTGCTAATCCCATGTACATTTAAAACTCCCAATGCAATAATTTATACATGTTTGACATATTTTTGCAGGTCAAACACCACAAGGCTATGTTTTGCAATGGTCATAAATTTTGCATCAAAAATTTGGATGACACAAAGCAAAATTGTAATTGTGGGATAAGTGCAGTCTTTCAGGTAACTAATATTTCATCTAGAAATGACTTACATCCTTGAGAGTTTGAAAATTGATACTATGGCATTTCGGATGATATACTTGAGTGTGACTTTAATTCCTTCAAATTAGTTCTCTTTGTCGTTAGATGGTACAGGCTACGACTTAATCAAAATGATCCTGAGAGAACTATTATTGAACATGAGAATGGATTTCTGATGATTAATACAAGATGGTTTGAGCCAGTTGGGGATGAGCCCTATGTTCTTCCAAGCCATTGTGAGCAGGTATTTTACTCAGAGGTTCCACATAAATTGGGTTGGTCATTTGTTGTTAGACATGGTCCAAAAGGAAGGCCGATAAGGTATAATGCAATGGAAGAAGAATATTTCAAACAAATAGAAGATGATGTAGATGATGATCATGATCGACAGTTAGTCGATGATGTTCCTAACATAACGTTTCTTGAAGAAGAAGAATATGATGATGATGATGATGATGATGATGTTGTTGTTGATGCTGATGATGATGATGATGAAGACGATGACAATGACAGTGGTGGTGATGATGTCGACGATGATGATAATCATGGTGATGAGTTAGATGAAAAAGAAGATCAATGACATGAATAAAATGTAAATATTTGTGATCACTGCTTAATCTACTTAATATTGATTTCTTGGTAGAAATGTACATTTATGCGATCAATGCTTAATCTAATTAATTCATGATGTCCCTTTTAATGTTTTTAATTCATATGGGATGCTTATGGTTTTTAATGTACTTACTATGTATTTTTGACTTTGAGTATATGTATCATGAATTTTTTAGCTAACATAAGATAATTGAATTACATATATGA
>MU225906.1:461991-476880 GCA_018584345.1 Thuja plicata
TTTTTAGCTAACATAAGATAATTGAATTACATATATGATAATTAATGAATGTTACATTTTATTAATGGATGAAATAATGAATGAATCTTAATTAGATGTTAAGAGGGAATTTAGAGTGATCTTAGGACGGGGGTAGGGCCAACTTAGCTTCCAATTTCATGTGTTTGGACATGTTTAGTACAGAATATAAAACTATTCTCGAAACAAAGTGAAGCTCAATAAGGTTGTTCCTTATCTAGGGTTAGATTTGTATATATATCAGGTTTCTAGATTCAGATTTCTTTGTTGAATTTTAATTAAGTCCATCTCTTAATTACATGTTGATCTGATACTGTAACCAAAGTTTTTGTGTAGATAGATAGATGTGACATTGATTTCTGGTTATTCATCGAATATGTGACAGTAGTGCAGCTGAAAAATGAAACTCTCTTCACAAATGTGTAATCTAGTTTAATATTTTGTATTCTTTTAGTATTATATAATTAAGTTTCCATTGTTTTGCATGAAGGAACATACAATCTATGGTCTCTCTACTTCTGAAGAGAATATGTTTGATATTATGAGTTTCTATAAATGTTTGAAGTTTTGTGTAATCTATGGGTTTTCAAATTTAATTTTGATATTATCTAAGTCTTGGGATTCAAACCTTTTGCGATATCTCAGTGGAAGTTAATTACACAGCCAAATCTTGTGCGTAGTTGTTTTTTTTATTAGATAGAAATTAAGGTGTTATATAACAGGGAAAAGAATTAATGAAACACAGTTTTATTTTGTGTTACTTTTGTCTTGTTCAGTGATCTCAATCTTATAGAGTTAGAATGCTTCACTTAAGTTGGTAGTGGGAAGCTGTGTGTGTTTCTTTAAGATAGAAATCGAGGTTTGAGAATAGGTTGGACTACATTATACTTTTTGATTATTCAAACAAATTTTGAATGTGGATAGATAGATTAATGGTTTTTCATCAAAGATGTAATTGTAGTAGAGTTGATGCAATGGAGATGTGAGAGGCTTTTGGAAATGCGATTACAATAAGGATCATAAATGATTTAATAGCAGCCTCTTTTCAAGATTTATCTAGTGAAGAATGGTTTGAAATATTTGGAGGGCTCACTATTAAACTAAAATGCAGATGAGCAACACTTAAGAATACATAAATAATAGGGTTTATTGTCCCATAGGCTTATTTTGTCTTGTGGACATTAAAAATTCTTCTATTCTATTATATTAGATAAGTCGTAGGACTTTGTTTATCATGAAATAAAAGGTCACATGAATCTATTCAGGATATTGACAATGTATGTTTTTCTTTGTTATGTTCAAGCATACTGAAATTGTATGTGTTTTGACACGCGAAATTTTTTTCTTAGGATTCATTTCAACATGTGAAGTACTAGATGTGCTGCTCTTGATGAAATAAATCTTTAAGTAGCTCAGATGCTAAATGACCCCCCCAGGTAACTCCAATTTTTCTTGGCTTTGCAGGTGCAAATTTATGTAATAGTTGATCTGGTCAAACAAGTCTTTAGTGTCATAGTTAGTAAAAAATGCCACCTGAAACTCCAATTTTCTTGCAGTTGCAAATTTTTGTAATAGTAGATTTCGTAGATCATCTCCTTTATCTGCAATGCTTAGCTTTTGGGCATTGAATTCTTATAATGTTTACATTCATCATTGAAGCTGGTCCTATAGATCCCTTCCCAATGATCTAAAGAGCCATGACTCATTCCTTTCCAATTATTTTGCAACAAAATAAGGCAATAGGTCAAGGAGATCGACATACCAAGCTCTGTCTAGCACCAGTGAAGTTGATAAATTCCATACTATTGGATAGAGACACTGATCCTAAGATCACATTTCCATCTATATCACATGGTTGAACCCACCCTAAATTATGGTGCAGAGCTCAAAGTGAATAATTTTTCCATTGTAATTTATGTTTGTAAGGTCAACATCACATACCCAAAAAAGGATTCTTGTCAACCTATAATCGATGTGTACGTTTTGTTGTTTCATTTTTCATGTCAACATGAAAGTTTTTATACTTTTAGGCTATTGTATCTTGTTTCTAGATTTGATTGTGTCAGTGCCTTTTTCATCAACATTTTGAATCACACTCCGTACACTCATGAACCATCATCAGGATGAAGAGTTCGAGAGGAAAAGATAGTAGTAATTATGAGTAGGGGCACAATTTTGGTGATGTAGTTACAATGCACCAATATCTAGTGTTGAGAGGAAGAAAAAAAATAGATATTTTTGGAAAGATATTGCTTTCATTAGGTCCATTATACAAACAAAAGTAAGAATTATAGATGACATGGGTGTAGAGATGGGGTATGCACCAAATTTTTGGGCATTAATTGGAGCTGACATTAGAAGAAACTTGGGGTACTTCATTACACACCAAGCTATTCATGTTTGGATTTAAATATTATCCAGCCTCAAAGCCTCTACATATCTTTGGGAAAAAAATTTCAATTCATTGCATGCATATCAGCCACATGCCTAGGGAAAAACCTCTTTGTTGGTTCTTACGATAAATCCCTTATTTATCCTAGGTGTGGTGCTTGAGAAAAAATGTAATCACATGGAAGCATTGCAATAAAAGTAACTATGTGTTTTCATAGGCATTTTGGTCAAGTGCTAGTGTCACTTAGTTATCATGTTGAAGACCATGGTTGAAATCTCCCCAAGAGACATCTTAGCACTGGTAGGAAAGTTGAAGTTGTAGTCTTACTTCAATTAAGTGGTAGTTCTGTAGATGACAGGTATTCAAGCTAGCGGAGCATGCTAGAGGTGATCACATTCAAGCCAAAAGGAGTATCATGGAGTAAAAAAGAATTCAAGCGAGAAGAGAACATTGGAGGAACAAAGGAGGAGGATGAAGGATAGGATGAAGAGTGGATGCCATACAGGAGATCAGAAACCTTGAAAATTTAAACTTATGAAAACAAATTCTCATCAATGTGTTTGTGGGTGGAATATAAAAAGTAGTATGTAAAACTTAAATCTATTTATATCCACTTGTGAAGACATTGGAGTACAGTGCAAAACTTGATATAATTTTTCTTCTTCATGTACTTGTTCACTAGATTTTTCTACATTGGTTATTTAACAATTTCAAGTTTCCAACATTTTCAATCACATTGTTTGTCCTTTATTCTTCATGTCCAAGTAAGGTCTACCAGTAAAATGCTTTTAGAAACAAATATTATGTATTTATCCTTTATTTTGTGTTATATTCCCAGTTATAGTTTGAACTTCTAAGTACTTTAGTACCATTGGATCAAATAATAAACATGAGTAGCTGACACTTGTAGTATACATAACATAAGTTAGCTTACCATCTAGGAAATGGCTATGATATTTCTGAACTTTGTACTCAAAGTTAGAGACTAATTGTTTCCACATATCTTTAGCCAAGAGATCAATATCCAAATTATAGTTTCTAGATTTACTAGTTGCAGAGTCTCTAGTGCATTTGGAGTTGGATGTGTGGATGATGCATCAACCCTAAGGGAAACTATTTTTGTAAAATTATCTGTAACCCAAGATCAACCTCATGATAGTGAAACTACAAGTCAAGATTAACCTCCATCTGCTTGGCCATCCTCTGCAAAACATCTAAGAGAGATGATGTAGAAACTTTGCTATAAATTTCTATCTTACCATTCTTGTGGGTGACTTGAGCATGTTAATAATTATGGTTAAGGATGCCAATTATTCCTTTGGGAGAAAACAATATGGCTTCCTTCCTCAATATCATAAGCTCCTCCTATAAACAATGGACTGGTTCCTCACAATCAACCTCCTATGCAATCTGCTTCTCAAGCCCAATAAATGACCCAACCTCTACATCTGGAAAGACCACATGGAAAATACAGACATGAATAGCTTGGTATGCAATGAAGTACCCCAAGTTGATTCTAATGTCAGCTCCAATTAATGCCCAAAACTTGGAAAAAGGAAAATATTCAATGCAAATGGCCAAGTATTTCAATTGTTTTACTTTTAATAGTGGTAAAATGCTTTGATATTATACAGTAACTAGAAATTAGGATCCTTTGTTACCATGATAAATTTTGTCTCTTATGTGTAATGATTTGATATAACAAATTATGTTCTACTCATATAGGCAATGGTTGTTTAACCTCTTTACATTCTTTATCTTTCATTTACTTATTCATGTATGCATTGTTATTAATGTATATTGAATAAGAAAAGGTCTATCTCATGGATTGTGTGAGACAACATGTAAATAATTCATTCAATATATTACTTTTGAACAAAAGATTTGTAAAATTTCTCTATTTTCCATACATTGATTATGATGATTCTTTTATAGCACTTGTACTCTCTATCAAATATGTAATTGAACAAAATGTAAAGAGAAGCATAGTCTCAAGAAAATGGCCAAGTATATCAATTGTTTTACTTTTAATAGTGGTAAAATGCTTTGATATTATACTGTAACTGGAAATTATTGTCCTTTGTTAACATGATAAATGTTGTTTCTTATCTTTAATGCTTTGATATAACTAATTATGTTCTAGTCATATAGGAAATGGTTGGTTAACCTCTTTACATTCTTTATCTTTCACTCACTTATTCATGTATGCATTGTTATTGATGGGTATTGAATAAGAAAAGGTTTGTCTTATGGATTGTGTGAGACAGCATGTAAATACTTCATTCAATAAATTACTTTTGAACAAAACATTTGCAAAATTTCTCTATTTTCCATACATTTATTATGATTATTCTTTTATAGCATTTGTACTCTCTATCAAATATGTAACTGAACAAAATATAAAGAGAAGCATAGTCTCAGGCAAATGGCCAAGTATTTCAATTTTTTTAGTTTTAGTAGTAGTAAAATGATTTGATATTATACTGTAATTGGAAATTAGGATCCTTTGTTACCACAATAAATTTTGTCTCTTATGTTTAATTCTTTGATATAAAAAATTATGTTCTAGTCATATAGGCAATGGTTGGTTAACCTCTTTACATTCTTTATCTTCCATTTACTTATTCATGTATGCATTGTTATTAATGTGTATTGAATAAGAAAAGGTCTATCTCACAGATTGTGTGAGACAACATGTAAAAACTTTATTCAATAGATTACTTTTGAACAAAAGATTTATAAATTTTCTCTATTTTCCATACATTTATTATGATGATTCTTTTATAACACTTGTACTCTATCAAATATGTAATTGAACAAAATGTAAAGAGAAGAATAGTCTCAGGAAAATGGCCAAGTATTTCATTTTTTTTGCTTTTAACAATGGTAAAATGATTTGATATTATACTGTAACTAGAAATTAGGATCCTTTTTTACCATGGTAAATGTTGTCTCTTATGTTTAATGTTTTGATATAATAAATTTTGATGGGTGATGTTATATTTGTTCAATGTCTATAAATGTTCTCACAACCTCTGCAGCTCAGAGGCAATTTGGAGAGACAACTCTAAATGACACAAGCTCAAGATCACATAAAATTATCAGATTGGTAAGTCTTATAAATAATTCCACTATCAAACTTAGAACTTGGTATAAAAGGATTTTGACATTTTCCTTACACACCATTGCTTTTTGCCTTGCAGACTGTGGAGAGTACACTGAGATCAACATCAAATTTTGTTAATTCCCTTGTTGCTAACCTAGTATGTTGTGCTTTTGGAATTGTAGTTTTAATAAATGTAGCTTTCAACGCTTAGATATTCTTAGGAGATTTCAGCTTTGGATTATCTTGTGTATAATATTTTTGTGACATTGATTGGTGAGGACACTCACTCAATATCAAAAAAAAAATCTTATAGGTAGGGTTATCTTATTGTTCACACAATTTTCTTGATTCTCAAATTCCGATATGACTGGGTGGATCCTATTTTGTACAGAATTTTGTTGATCTTGCTGGAAGTGAGCGTGCATCACAAAAAAATGCAGAAGGGACTAGGCTAAAGGAAGGGTGTCATATATATAAATCTAAGCTTGCTAACTTTAAGTATTGTAATACGTAAACTCAGGTATTCTAATATATAATCTATATCTTTTTTCTAAGATGTTTATTCTGGTAGAACTTCTCTTTATTTCATAGATCTTATCTACATACTAGACTGAAAACATTACAACAAAGATTTGTATATTTCTCATATGTTATTTTGCTACAACATTATATGCTTACTTCCTTTTGATACTGTGGGTGCAGTCATGGAAAAAGGAAGGGTCACATACCTTACCGTGACTCAAAGATCACTCAAATTGTGTAGCTTTCTCTTGGTGGTAATTCCAGGACAGTAACTAGATATACCATGAGTCCTGCATCATCTCATGTTGAGTAGTCTTGAAATACACTTATGTTTTCTACTCGCCTCAAGGAGGTCACCAACACTACACAAGTGAATATGGTATGTTATATTTTTTTTAATAGATTCTGAAGTGAGTATATGATTCAAGGTTCACTCACAAATCGATTGTTCCAAAATAGGATATTTTAGATAAGGACCTGGTTAAGCAATTGCAGAAAGAAGTTCCAAAATAGGTTATCTTTCATTTCTTTTATCCATTCATATTTTATGCCTTCTCTTCATAGTTTATTCCTTCTCTTCATCTTTAGTAATATATTGGATACTGTGTAGTGTACATAAAGGCAAGGTGGTGATTATTCTTGGAGATCGGCAGGTATAAGTCTTCCAGGCCTTACCTAGTAGCTAGGACTAAAGATAGCAGAGCTCAAGAGACCATTACAGTTGGTCTCTATCTTTGTAGGTCCATATGATTGAAGAAACATTTAATATTCTATTAGCACATCAAATGCGGAGATCTAAAAGAATTTAATCAATGTTATTTTCATGTATAGTGTACGTTATTTTAGTTTGACGCTACACGTATTTATCTATTTCCCACACTTGTGGACTACAGGGATAGTGATAAAGAAACATCCCCTCTTGTGGGCTAAGTAATGTAGCGCATGGGTGGAGATGCTTCTTTATCATTGTCTTTGTAGTCCACAAGTGCCTGAAGTAGATAAATTCATGCAACATCAACTTAAATAATATACGTTATCATGAAAATATTCTATTAAATTCATTCAAATCCTCGCATTTGTTGAGCTAATGAAAGGTAAAATGTTTTGTTAGTAATATGGACCAAAGATGGAGACCCTCTATGATGGTCTCTTGAGATTTTTTATCTTTAGTGTGCTAGTCCATCGTAGTTTTGATGCTTATGACATGTGATTTGAAAGCAGTGCTAAACGTATGATAGGCCTTCCTGTCAGAAATTCATTGCATTCTCATCGGCAGTCTGATAGGTTAAACATCGGATAGATTCTATTTCGATAGCTATCTTTGAGGACAATACTATATGTCTGATGGGCTATCGTGTCAGAAAGTCACATCATGTACATCGCCCTTCCGACAGGTATAACATTAGACAACCTCCATTTTGATAGACATGTTCGACGGGACTGCTATACATCTGATGAGTTTTACTATCGAACAATCATTGCATATCCATCACTATTTTGACAGATATAACATTGGAGAGACTTTATTTTCCAACAATATGTCCATTGGAGAGTCCACACTTTCTGTCGGTATTACGATAGATGAACCATAAGAAATGATATATGAAGTTTCTATTAGTGTGGTGATTTTCGATGGATTTGTTGGTTGAAATATTGATGGTTACGAATTCCATTACAATTTCCAATGCAATAACCCCAACGGATGCATATGTCAAACGGTCGACAAATAGGTGTTACAGTCATGATAGATAGTCATCTAAATTTGGCCTCAAATGTACTAGTGATATTATGGAATCATGAGTTAAAATTTTGGGTTGGATAAGACCCTAGAACAGGTAAGAAAACATTATCATTGGCCCAAGATGCAAGGAGATGTCAGAAGGTTTATGAAAACATGTACTATATGTAAAAAATATAAAGGTACTTCAACCAGTGATGTATTGTACCAACCATTTCCCATACTTACAAGACCTTGGGAAAGTTGTAGTATGGACTTTGTGATGGGTCTACCAAGGACTTAGAAGGGGTTTGATAGTATCATTTTTGTGGTTGATAGGTTTAGAAATATGACACATTTCTTTCCATGTAAGATTACAAGTGATGCAACCTACATAGAAAATATGTTTTTCAAAGAAATTGTAAGGATATATGGTCTTCCTCAAACTATTGCATGTCTAACAAGGATGTAAAGTTTATTGGACAATTTTGGAGAACCTTATGGAAATGATTGGGAACAAACTTAAACTTTAGTTTGGCCTATCATCCTCAAATATATAAGAAAACTAAAGTTGTCAATAGGTCATTGGGAAACCTATTGAGATGTTTAACAAAAAAATATGGAGAGAAGTGGGACAACATTCTCCCACAAGCTGAATTTTCCTTCAATGATTCTATGAATAGAAGTACAGGAAGGAGTCATTTTTAGATTTTCTATGGGTAGAATCCAAGGGTATACTATAATTGAGAGATCTTGCAAAGGATGGGCAAGTGAGTACTCATGGAGAGTAATTTGATGATAGTATGAAAGAGATCCATGATCAAGTAAGGATGAATCTACAAAGGAGTTTAGAGATGTATAAAGAAAGTGAAAATAAAAAGGAGGAAAGATGTACAATTTCAGGTTGTTGACTTGGTTTGGGTATATCCGAGGAAGGAGAGGTTGCCAAAGAAAAAACATACAATGTTACTCATGAAGAAAGTGGGCCCTTGTGAAATTTTTAAGAAGCATGGCATGAATGCTTATGAGATAGAACTTCCTTCTACTCTAGGTATATCTCCTATATTCAATGCTTCTGATCTAACCCCATATAAAGGACATCATGATGCAAGTATAGAGGATCATATTGAAGAGTTGCAGCAAGACCTTGTAGACTTACCTCCTCATGCACCCAAGACACTTGAAAAGATCCTTGACACAAAGGTTATCTAGAAGAATAGGGACAATGAATATAAAAAATACCTTGTAAAGTGGGTTGGACACCCTAAAGAAGAGGCAGTGTGGATGGATGAGGCAGAGATGAAGAAGCATGGCCCTTCATTGGTAGAACTTATCTCAAGAGGACTTGAGATCAATCCACGCTGGGAGTATGGTGCAGGAGCCCCTGACAAGGAAATTGAAAAAGAAGGTGGTGAGGTTTCAAGAAGGCCTCCCTGATTTTTATTAGATAGGTTTTATTTTCCAAGGGCCAAGGAGGATTAAGAGATCCTACATTTTGTAAAACGTCTTAACTGTGAAACCTAGTGGCCTAGGATGGATTATAAATTGCATGGCTCACTATGGTTGAATGGAAATTGATTGGGTAGAATTGTATTAGGGAAGGTTGGATTTATTTTTTTAACATAAAAAAATGTTAGATCCACCATGGGTAGACCCTAGGGTTCAGTTTGTCAAGTTTTGTAAAAATTTGCAAAATATTGTCAGCAACATTGTTACAAAAGTTGCTAAATGACAACATGTTTTTGAAAAGTTGTGAAACAACATTCACAACCACCCCAAATGGTTGGAAATGGTGGAAAATCATATAATATGATGTCAACCATCCTTGGAGAGGTTGGTGAGGAGATTCATAATGAAAATTTGTAAAATTGAATACAGAAAACTACATTTGTCATGATTTTTGATTAGATTTTTCTTGTACCCAAGCCTATACTGATTTGAATGTTAAATATGACCCCATAATAAGTTTGGAATATGAATTAGCTTTCATTTTCATCCATCTATAGGTTCTATAGTGGAGTAATTGAAGAGATATCAAGTCACAGTCATCTAAAGGTCATGATTTTGAAAAAAAATAGGGTTGTCGACTTGCAAAACTGATATCTCTCGTTTTAACAATGGGAAATTCCTAAGACCTAGTTTAAAAGAGAGAGATATGAGAGTGTAATTTTATTTTCATTTGGTTTCAGATCAAATGGTGGAATTTTTAAGGAGATATGTCTAAAACCCTAGCCGGGCATCCCTATGTGACTGGTAGAGTGGTTTAACAAAAAAATTACAGACCCTGTAACTTTTGATGGGCTTCAAATTAGAGGCTATGGTTGGAGGAGAAAACAAATTTAAGGGGTATTTAAATTTTCCTATAGTTGGTTTTGAAAATAACCAATTATAAGCCACACTTCCTTCTTTTAGCATTCAAATTAGGCCTCTTCACCATTAGAGAGGAATTCCAAGAATTTGAAGTTTTTTTAGGATCCAAGGTCTCTTGGGGAAAGTTCTTCCCCAACATTTTAAATAATATTGTGGAGTTTTTTTTCTATGTCATTTTGATATTTTTCTCACAAAACCCCAAAAGGTGTGCATAAAGGACTGGTAAAGGGGAGGGTCAAGTAGGAGAGTTTTGAGTTTTGAGTTGAATTTAATAAAGGGATTGATTTGGTTGGTTTAAGGGATGTCAAAGGACTATAATTGACATGTATGAAGGACTCAAAGGCTTGGGAATAGGTTGGATTGGTTTTTGTAAGGAAGGTGCATTTGGGTACATCAGGTGAACAAGGGTGCATCACCACTAGGAGATGTATTAAGGAGTGATCAACTCAATAGAGGGTGATGGGGTACACAAATTGATGAGTTGGTGAAAAAAGATTGAGACACTTAAAGGTGTAGGGATTTGACGTGGATACTCCAAGAAAAGGGAGTAGGAGGGCTTGATTTGAACAATCAAAGGCTAGTAAAATTGATTCAATTTACTAGGGGACCAAAGCTCTACATCAAAGGATATCAGACCACATATGCCAATATCCCCATATTTCACCCCATGTTTTCCACTTTGAAATCCATTATTGAAAGCATGGAGAAACTCACAGAGAAACATAATGTTGTACTTCTTTGGTGTGAATCCATGCACTCCCAGTTTGATAATGGGCTTGACTACGATCAAGTTATGGATATAAATATAACAAAACATAACATATGTAACATTTTTGTTGATCCAAAAACTTGTTTAAAAGTGGACCCTAAAAAAACCAAGTTGTCAATTAAATGGTGCACAAATGATGCAATAGGTGACAACTTTTGGGATAACTGGTGGATGGTTTTTGATAGACCACCCCACAACAATTTGGATGTCCCATTCTATTTCATAAAAAAATTGTATGCTGAATTTTTGCTCGATCACAAGGTAAATTATTGGAACATGAGACAAAACTAGGGCGTTGGTGTAGGTGCTCCTCAGGATAGGCCAGGGGCACAATAGGTGAAATATTGCACATATGTCCTCCCTCCTGATATTTCACCATCTCCTACAGTGTAAAATCCTAAAATTATTGCTGAGACTGACTCACATACAATTCAAGCCATTCACATCTTGAGTGATCTACTGGTTAGGCAGAGTGCGAAATTGTTTCCTCCTCATGCTGATGCTTCTGGCCCTTCCACGTCCTCCACAAACTCACATGTTTTTGTGTCCCATACTTGCTTTATGTGAAAGATAGCGATGCATAGAACTACGTCTTCGAGGTGGCAGTTACTACACATCACACTATAGGCACTGAAGCACCCCATGGAGATGTGCATCAGGGCTATACAAAGTCATGGAATCCTTTTATAATAAGTCTAAACAATTAACTTGTTACATTGTATTTAATTTTAAATGTTTGTATTTTTAATAGAATTTTCTTATAATGATTACCCACTTATGTTTTTTTACATGTGCTCAAGTTATGTCCAGTTGATGATAGAGGAGGAGATGACAGAGGTCGAGGGGTTCATGCTTTCTGCCATTTCATTTGGCCTTGACACTTCCACGGTACATACATTTTAATCTACTCATTGGTTTCCTTTTATTATAATAGTATATACATGTATTTTCTAATTTTTATGATCATCTTATTACATACTGATGCAGGTTTCACCACTTGCCACTGGGGGCCAATGTGAGGGGATTTAGGCATCTAGCATTGACAAGGCGAAGGTAATTAGGTATTTTATATTTTTTTATAAATACATGTATACTTTTCACTTGTGCGTACTAATTTTCAATTACATGTTTTATTTGATAGAGGGTGGTGTCTGATGATGTCGTGAGACCGGTTTGCCACGATAGAGTAACATGCATCTCAATTTGTAGTGATAGCCCCACGGTATGTATATTTTTAAATTTATTTGTGTGTATTTTACTATCAAGTATATATTTATTATGATCAAGTCATGATTGTATCAATTATATGTTTGACTTTTGTAGGACACCCCTAGTTTGAGGGAGGTACCACGCATAAGGAGACAGAGAGGCGAGGTACATGAACATTCAATTTTTTTAAAAAATATTTATTATTATTGACTATGATTTTAAATTTTTATTTATTATAAATGTAGAAACCATATAAATTAAGTAATCTAACTTGGGTTTTCAAATTTGTGTTTGAATGCAGGATCCATCAAAGCCAAAGAGTAGTTCTAAGAGACTTCACTTTGATCATCCACCAGTAGAATAGGATGTCCTAGAAATATTTGTAGTTGAAATTCTTCTTTTGAGATTGTATATGGAACATTTTGAGATGGTGTATGCCACATTGTATCTAGATATGTTGATTTTGTAAATTTTTTGAGATGCCATGTGCCACATTTTGTACAAAACTATTTCATATATACATATCTAAAAGTTCATTTCTTATTATTTTATCTTTGTCATGTGTTTTATGTATGTAACATTTCCATATTATATCTTAATTAGCATGTGTTGTATGTATGTATTATTTCCATATTATGTCTTTGTCATGCATTGTATTTATGTATGTATGTTCATTTTAATATTATATCTTTTCCATGCATTGTATGTATGTATTATTTTCATACTATATCTTTTTCATGCATTGCATGTATGTTCATTTCCATCTTATATCTTTGTCGTGCATTGTCATGTGTAATAGACCTAATATTTTACAAAGAAACTACCTTGAAAATACTTTGTCAAACCATAGTAATAGGCATAATCTACAATTAAAATTATGGTTTTATGTGTTATGCTTTGTGGATGTTTAAATTGTTTTACTTCTATTGCATCGTTACACTTACATGTTTAATTGCATGGAATTTATTTAAAATAATAAATATGATTATTGGTTAAATTGGTTCATTACTTATTTAAACTGATTCACCCCCTCCCCCCAGTGCCTCTATATACTAATAATTGGTATCAGAGCCTAGTTCTGTTGAAGAAGCCTAACAACTTGGGAGAGGTCCTTAAAGAATACATGGAGTTTTATGAAGGAAACTTGCAGAGGCTAAAGATATGATTGAGAAATTCAAGGAGTAGTTGAATACTTCTAGGGATAAGAGTCAAGACGTTGTTGAGAAATTGAGTGAGAGTTAGTACATTTTTCACATTGATGCATTCTATGAGCTAACATGAGCCCTTGTGAGTGATTCTAAGGTGATTAGAAGTAATTGACAATTTTAAGTTGTGATTTCATTATAAAATTTTGAAAGAAGTGTTAGAAGAACCCATATTGACCAACGAAGTGGTATTTAATTGTTACAAAGATTGTTTTTTGTGTTTCATGAAGAAAATCATCATGGCCACTCCTGTGTTGGTTAAAGCTACTAACGACTAGAGACCAGTATTCAAATTGCATCTATTGAAGGTGATAGAGAATGATCCCACATGTGATTTCTCTTTGATATCTGATGGTGTGTTATTGACTAAGGATATAAGGTATTTTATCCATTGTAAGTGTAGACACCCTAAAATGGATAGACTTGCGACTCTACATTAAAAACACTAATTTTCATCTATTAATTAATAATTTTTTAATCATTAATTAATCATCTATTTTCTTCTAAATTCATTCTCCAAATCATCTAATCAAATCCCCAAAATTAATTAAATAATTAATTTTATTTAATTAATTAACCTTAATTGATTAATTTCCATTAATTAATTAATTAATTAAAATCATTTTCCTAAAGTTTAAATTGAAATATTTAAAATTACTAATTAAATTAATTTAATTTCATTCAATAATGCAATTCTAAATAAAAAAGAATTCAATTATCTCACATGTTGAAAACTTTAATTACAAAAATGAATTAAATATTCAATTATGTTAAAAAAGATAACTCCTCATGAGATCACATGGGTTAATCCACCCACCTCTTTAGTTCACATGGGTTTCTCCACCCACCTCTTCAGTTCTAAAAGGTAACTCAAAATTATCTCTTCACTTAACCAAACTCTATCTCCTCTCTCCTAGTTGAAGAAGTAGATTTTACTGATGGCTTTTCCAGTTCCCTTTGATCTCAACCGTTCATCTTCCTATCTCAGGGATTGATCTCGACAGATCATCTCATTATAAATTCCTATATAAAAAAACCTTCATAACCATTTGAAAGATCCAGGATTTCAAGCTCATGTGCACCATTACTCTGTCAGATTGGTTCAAGCATCAAGCCATCTTACAATCAAAGCATTCAATATCATATTCTCGACGCTCCCAAGTCATAGATGCTGCCCACACCAATACTAAGCATCACACAAACAATGTTTCAGAAGGATTAGAGAGAGAGAGACAATAGAAGCTTCAAACAATTGAGTTTGTATTCATTTATTTTTCTCTTATTTTCTTGTATATTTTATTGATTCATAGTTTCATTATTAGTGGTCATTGTGTGCTTAAAATGTGTTGCACTTCTATGGGTCATTCCATTCAAGGTTTCTCAAGAATGAGACCTCAAATATCGAATCATAGCTCCCTAGCCATGGAGTGCAAAGGTTTGTGATAAGGCCTTCCGATTGACCTAGTTGTGCCCCTACAAGTACACCATGAAATGGGAGATTCAAAGAGAAAAAGAAAGGATGCTAGTCTCCATGATCATCCAATATGCAATGAAATGAAAACTATTCTATATGATTGCAAT
>MU225906.1:491207-506498 GCA_018584345.1 Thuja plicata
CACACACATATATATATATATATATATATATATATATATATATATATATATTTCTGTGACTGTACAAGGCAATTTCAGCTTTGTTAAAAAACTCATAATCCTAGAGAGGATCTTGATTTCTTCTTATTATCATATATTCTAGATCTTTTCATATTCCTTGCAAGTGACTATCAACTCACTTGATTCATTCCATTTGGAGGCCTTGAAGGTACTATGGGAAGTGTAACTTTCCTGATATTTGTAGCATCTATTTCTGATGTAATTAAGATTTTCCTGATGAATCCTTATCCAAGGTTGATAAATATGTTATTAACTTCAAGATAAGAGATTATTAGGAACAATCTCCACTGAATGCTCCCTATCTTCATATTGTTATTTAGAAACTTTAACCATGTCTATCCCAGTTGCCTAAGTCTCCTTATTGACATGCAGTAGGAGTGGTTTACTTTGAACATGAATATGGAATACAAATATTTGTTATGCCAGTGTATAATTACTAGACTATCATAATTCTATTTTTTTTGGAGAGTATTCAGAGAATACAATTCTATTGTTTACTAATGTCTATCTCTATCTTTGCTGAATTTAAACTTTCCCTCTATTAGCCTTATGCCTATTTTTGTCAGAAATGAAATAGAGAATGGCTCAGACGTGTCTTTTCTTCTGTTAGTTACTCGGTATATCTTACTGCTAAATGTGTAAATAGATTGTAAATTTGAATGATGATTTATGCATTTATAGCTTATACTCATCATAATATTGTTTTGTGTTGATTTTGAAAAAAAAAGCCACCTATAGGTTTCCATTTTTCCATAATCAGTATTGTTTCTTAGAAAATAATTGAATTTGCTCATAAGTTAGAGGAAGTATTGTTTTAATACTTATGACAAGGGATACAAACTTTGGAGTATTACTGTTTGTATTTTGATTTAACGCTATCGCAATAAAATAAGTTATATGAATCTAAAACTGGGTCTTTACCTAAGAGGAAAGGATCTTAAGTTTTAGGACTATTAATGATACATTAAGCTTAGCTATAATAAGCGATGATATGCCTTTTCTAATTGTTGAGTTTTGAATTGATTCAGGGATGCCTTATATAAATTTGTTTATTTATATTTAGTTCTGTGTAAGTATGTTGATTTTAATATTTATAGAGTGTGCATGTTTAGAATGTGCATTACCCCTAATCATAGCATGAAGATAGACCTAAATATCTGAATGGTTTACCTAATATCTAGGCCCATGACCTTTGTAGTTTAAAATTGATCGATATATAAATTGAAATGTATAGGATAACAAAAATTTGCAAAAGAGTACCGAACATAGAGTTAGTTCCTTGTTTGAGTTCTAGATCCTTCTGACTCAGAGATTCTTTATTTCTTTTTTCTCTTTGTGGCCCCCTTCTGTTAACCAAAGTTCCACTAGGCTCTTTGAATCTGATTCGCTAAAACAGTCTATGTCGGTATCCCCAACCTCATCAATGTGCCACTAGTCATAAAACCAGTACTCCATGAGTGGTTTTTTGATATGCATATATATCATTAAGAATTCAATGTTCCGCTTGATAATTGGTGCTCTTTCGTTGGCAGCAATAGGGTCCTCAAATGGCACAATTGGTTTAGTAGGAACTATTCTTCTATTGATTGAGGCTATGTCAAAGTATCAAGGACTAGGCATTGTTAAGTTCTCTTTGACATTTTGGAGATTCTTATCCAGGTTGCCAAGAAATCTTCGTTTACAGATTCTAAAACATAGCCTCCTTATATCATATTTCTCAGTACCCCATTGAAGTGTTGTGGGAACAAACATAGATGTAAAATTTGTATAAATTCTATATCTATCATTATTTTTAAGGAATTATTTCCCTAGGATGCGATGAACAACTCTAAGTATAAGTGGGTGATTATCCAGCATAACCATTTTGAGATGTCTGGTCATGACATTTCCTTTGAAGGCAATTTGATTCCTATTGCAAATAAGTTTGATTGGGGTAGTCATACTGACAGAGGCTAAAGGATAATCTAAGTTTGGTTTATCTAGTGTGATGGTGGTTATTTAGAAGACATTAAGGTAGAGTGGATTCACTTCCAAGTTTTGTTGGATTGGAACGGTTGGGTTTCTATAGCTCTTCAACTTCTACCAAATTGAAAATGAGTCTAAATTGACTGCTAGACCATCCCGTTGGAACTAATATTGGGAATATCAGTAGTTATGCCTTCCTATAGAGGAAATTAAAATCCATTATCGAATTGACTTATATCTATTAACCTCCCCTTCAGTAAGGAATGTTAATTCTACCCTATTGCGACATGATGACAAGAGTATTAATAGAAGGAGTAACTCTAGAGATTCTTGGTCTACATTAAGACTTTAATATCTTCTCCTATTTTGTATAGTGTGAATTCTTTTTCTTTTTATGATTCAATTGCAAATTTGTATAAAATATCTAATAATAGCCTTTGATTATATTAATTCAATTAACTATTTACATACCATTGTTACCTTTCGATATTGAAGAAGTTTCTATGCTATCCACGAGCATCCAAAAATGAGCATTGGTTAGATAGTAATCTAAGTCGAATTCACATCCTTAATCTGGTGTTATAAGAGATTGTTTATATCTTATGATAGTTTTTTATCGAGTCTATATGTTTCTATACCTATTTCTAAAAAGAGGAAATTGGGTAGTTTTTTTTATATATGTATTAGTGACGATTTGTCTGTAACTAAATTTTTGTCTATATATGTTTTAATGGTTTTAATGTGTCTGTGTGAGTATTCATATTTATATTTATTTATATGTATGGAATTTTATATAGCTATATTGACTTATGTGTTATATAAATTTATATGTATGGAGATGTATGTTTATCTGTATGTGTATATTTGCTTGTCCATATGTATGTGTATGTTTTAAGTGTCTGTTTGTATATTTTCTTCTGCATGTATATGTTTGAAAATTTGTTTGTGTATGTCTAAGTTTATATATTTATGTGTCTATATATAACTATTTTGTATGTGTATGTGTGTATATTTCTACTTATACTTATGTGTATATGTGTGTCTGTATTTATATATATTTGGATCTATCTATCTTTACATCAGTGTTTACTTATTTATAAGTATATATAATTTATATTATATTTTAAAGTTAGGTGGGTCATCCTTATTTGATACTTCCGATGCTACTAAATAGACCCTATCTATAACAATGACCACTATGACCCATCATCTACCAGTAGAAGGTAGCTGGACCATATGAATTACCTCCTTTCCCTTAGTTGAATTTTTTTTTTTTTAAATTTGGTTTACTAGGAGTGGCGTATCAGAACTCAATTTCTCAGTGTTTGACCATGGTTAACCAGAGTAAAATTTTCCCTATCAACACCTAAGTTAGATAAAGCATCCACTTCTTTATTTCCTTCCTGATAAATGTGTTCAAAATGTGTTTCTTGAAATCTATCCACAAGATCTAGAACTTCTTCTAGTTTTGAGTTTAAGATCCAATTTGGAGTGCTTCATTTTCTTAAGGCATTAAGAATAATTTGTGAGTCTCCTTCTATGATTAACTTCTGAATTATTCTTTTTAATCTTAACTTAAGTCCTTCATTCAATGCCTCAAGTTCCACTTGGTTATTTGAGGAGATACCTAAGGGTATAGCCCTTTTAACCACCCAAACTCCTGCTTCATTCCTGATAATACACCCTAGGCCAAATTTTCCTAGATTTCCTCTTGATGCACCATTGAAATTTAATTTCCTCCATCTGCTTGGAGGTGGTTTCCATTTACAAAGGGTTCTAACTAGCTTATTTGTTTTAGAATCTCTCAATTGGGGATTGATTAAGCCTTTCTGATTCTTCCTCATTTTTGCATACCATTCTATGAATGATCCTTCTTATTTGTATGTATTCCTTAGGTGATTGTTTGTTACTTCTATGATACTCGCTTCAATTTTATTAATCAGGGATCCTCTATCCATATTTGTGTTTGTAAATATCCTTCCATTTCATTCTTTCCAGATTTCCCATACCAAGATAGAGGGGGTAATTCTCCACATCTTGCTATACACTTTGGATCTGTCATGGGGCCAACAACTTAAAATGTTAAAGAAATTATCATTGAAGGAAGAAGACTAGTGGAGTTTGGTCCAAAGCAATTTCCAACAATGATTAGAGAAAGGATAGTCGAATAATATTTGTCTAGCAGTTTCAGATGCAGATTTACATAGTACTCATCTAGATGAACCTTCAAAGCCTAATTTAGTGAATCTATCAGAGGTTAAGATTCTTTCTTGTAGTGCAGCCCAAAGGAGGATCCTAGCCTTGGGAAGATGAGCTGAGTCCCAACATAAATTTAGGGGGATATCTACTTTATTCCAATCTTGGGAATTTATGATAATCTCGTAACCTTCCTTTACATTGTACTTGCCATCTTTGGATGAACCCCAAATTAATTTATACATCCTAGCTATGTGGTTAGTTTTCCTGGATTGAAAAAAATTTCAAATACAACTATCTCTTCTTGGGATAAAGTAGTATTTGATGCGTTATTCCATTGCCAACCATCCTAGGTTTCCTCAATATAATCTTTGAAGTGAGTGCCCCAACATTGAGTGAGAGTATTTTTTATATTGTCTGGTAAGTTTTATTTATCCGGTGATGGGATACCATCCCAAGACTCTTCCCAAAAAAGGGCCTCTTGTCCATCACCAATGTCCCATGTGAGGTTTTTCACAATGATTTCTCTATTTTGCATCATAAAATTCCAAATTTTTAAACCTTTTGGTGGGTTGATCATTCAGAGGAGAGTGAAGGGAGCCAAGTTATTTAAGTATTTTTTGTATAATATTTTAGCCCATTTGCTTTCATTTTCCTGAAACATCCTCCATACTACTTTAGCATCTAGGGCTTTGTTCTGCCATTCTAAATTTTTTATTCCTAAGCCACCGAATTCTTTTGGTCTACAAATTTTGTCTCATTCAATCAATGTCACTTTGTTTTTATCTTTAGCACCTTGCCAAAAGAAATTCTTTAGTTTTTGGTTTATTTGTTTGCCAACCCCTTTTGGTAATGGTAGCCAAGACATCTGGTACATAGGGATCACGGATAGAATGACTCTAATCATTGTGGCTCTTCCAGTTTTGTTGAGATACTTCCCCTTCCAGCTTTCCAATTTTGAGTCTAATTTGGATGCAATATTTCTCCATGTTTATCCCTCTTTTTGGCCTTTTTCTAGATGAATACCCAAATATTTACATGGAAATTCACCTTTATTATAACCCATAATATTACAATTATTTCTCTCAAGGTCAGGTGATGTATTCAAGAAAAATATTTCAGATTTCTCCGCGTTCACTTCCCAGTCAGATGAATTCGAGTAGGTATTGATGATCTCTTTAAATTGGAGGGCTTCACTTTGACCCCTTTGATTAGCCCTTCAGACTGCGCAAGTTTAATTGCCCTGCCAAAAGCCTCAGCCATAATTATAAAAAGAAAAGGAGAAATAGTATCCCCTTGTTTGATTCCTTTGGAGGAGTTGAAAAATCCTTCAGGAGATCCATTTATTAAAACTAAAAATTTTGGAGTTGATATTCAATTAAATATTAAATTGAACCATTGATGAGGAAATCCAAAAGCTCGCATGGTTTTACATAAGAATCTCCAATCAGCTTTGTCATAGGCTTTACGTATATCTAGTTTCATCAGTATACACAGATCCTTGTTTGTTTGTGCTGAGTGTATCAATTCCTGTATTATAATAATTTCATCATATATTGATTTGTTCCGGACAAAACCTGTTTGTTCTTCTGATATCAGTTTATGGATTATCTTTTTAAGTCTATTTGCCAAAGCTTTGGGCAAAATCTTGTATATGGTATTGCAAAATACAATGGGTCTGAAATCACCAGGAGAGACCGTGTCATTTTTTTTGGGATAAGTGCTAAAAAGGTATTATTAATTTCAGTTAGTAAAGTTCCCAAGTTCCTAGTAGCTTCAATAGCTTCCCATAATTCCTTCCCTATAATATCCCAGCATTTTTGAAAGAAAAAAGCCTAAAAACTATCTAGTCCTGGGGATTTGTCTGGGTTGAGTGAGAATAGGGCTGCTTTTATTTCTTCCAGAGAGAATCTCTTGTTAAGGTTTGCATTATCTTCATTGGTAAGTATTCTGGGGATTGCTTTTAACATTTCATTTTGAGCCCCAAGATCCGAGAATTCATAATTGTTTAGTATCTCAGAATAGTAATTGACGAAGGATGCTGCAATTTGGTTTGGACAATCCAACTCTAAACCTGTCTCGTCTCAGATCTTAGTTATTCTAGTTATGTTGCGCCTATTTAGAGTACTAGAATGAAAGAATTTAGTGTTTCTATCTCCTGCATTTAACCAAGTCTCTCTCGATTTCTATTTCCAGAATATTTCTTCTTTTATTAGAATAGATTCATGTTTATTCAGTAATTATTTTTCTTTATTGTAATCTTCATCCTTCATTCCTTTTTCTATCACTTTTGTGTTTAGTTCCCTTATGTCTTCCTCATTTTCTAATTTTTCTTTGAAAACAGTTTTAAAGATTTCATTGTTCCATTTTATTATTTTTTCTTTTATCCTTTTTAGTTTTGCCACAAAACAAAACATTTTAGACCCTTCAAAGACCTCTTCTTTTCACCATTGTTCTACTTTCCTTATAAAGCTATCATCCTGAAACCACATATTTTCACATTTAAAGGAGCATCTAATTGGTTTCTGTTGTTCATTAATTTCAAGTTGTAAATGATAATGATTTGATCCAGCAAAGGGTAGTATTGTTCTAGCAATTGACATATTGATTAAAAAAATATCACCTCAGATAATAAATCTATCTAATATCTCTGCAATGTAACAAAACCCTTTCCTTCTGTTGTTCCATGTATACAATCCATTAGATGTTGGAATGTCCATAAATGAATTTCTCATAATCCAGTTTTTAAAGTCTATTGTTGCTTGTGATTCTACTTGTATTCCTCTTGTTTTTTCCTTAATGGATAATATTTTGTTAAAATCCCCCCCAATATGAAGTCAGATTGTGGTTTTGTATCCATATAATTACTTATCTCTGTCTAGACAACAAATTTCCCTGCTGTGGATGTGGGACCGTAAACGTTGATGATGATAAATTGAATGTTAATACTAAAACATTTGAGCTTACCTGCCATCCAATTGGTACTAGCCATAAGCAATGGAAAGTCGACCTTTCTGAGCTCCCAAATAATTCCCAATCCCCCTGATGCACCCAAATATTTAGTAAAATCACATTTCCAGACACCCAATTTCTTTTTAATTTTCCCCCCTTCTTCCTTAGTAAGCTTTGTTTCCTGTAGTAAATTTATTTCTGATCCAAAAAGTGTCAGATTGTGCTTAAGAGAGCACTTCTTGTTAGGGGCATTTAAACCCCTAACATTCCATGATGTGATTTTCATGATGTTGTGGGAAGGACCTTCCCCTTCCTAGCATAGAGCATGTCACTAGTTTTGGTTTGGTTCTCTACCTTACCAATAGAAGATCTTAGTTCTGCAAGGCTCTTTCTTCCTCCTTAGTCATATATTTAGTCGTTTATTTAGTCACTTATTTAGTCAAATATTTATTCTATATTTAGTCATTTATTTAGTCATATATTTATTCATATTAGGGCACAATGGAATTGAAACACCATCCTCCTACTTGTAAAGTATGTGCTCTTCCATTGAGCTAGTACCCTTTAAAGAATAAGAGCTCTGATGGAGCTTGAGTCCCTGTTATTTGTAAAAAATGGAGGGTTAAAACATTGTGATTGAGCAGAGAAAAATAGTAAGAAAATACATACAACACACTCTGGGCAATGTATAGTAGTCATATCTGGTGTTTACTACTAACCATTGTATTTATTGTTGATCAAACAAATAATGTGTACTGTTTTGGCCTCTGATCCTTAGTCATACATCAACCTTCTTGATTTGTTGTTTTCTCTGAGACTGTTAGTTGTATGCAATTTTCATAATCATATTAAGGCCTAATTAAAATCAAAAGACTTGATCTCAAATCATAGACATATTGTAGAGTGCCATCTATTTGCTTTTTTCAGTTCACGTGTTCAGAAATTTTAAATCCAAAAAAACAACATAAGAAATGACAGTCATAAATAAACCACCATACAATGCCATCAGAGAATCATTTTGTTTGACAAATTTATTAAATATGAATGTATTTTTTTTTTTGATCGAATACAAATGTAGTTTGCATATTTATCAAATAAAAATATAAAGATAGACTTTCATTTGAAACAACATTCGTAAAGCTTGAGACATGTACAAGATGATCATAGACATATGAAAAGACAAGATCATAGATAGATGAGAAGACAAGGGTCAAAATATTTTGTATGACATGGCAAGAATTTATTCAAAAAATATGCACCTATGTTGAGGAGGAGGCATAAGCACAAATTTGATAACATAACTATTTTTTTAAATATAAAAAAGGCATAAGTACAAAATCATAACGTATTTTCCATTGGTACAAAATTGATCATAGAATTATTTTTTTGTAGGATAAGCTGAATTTATTTGAAGCACAAAATTGAATATGTTCCAATGTACATGAACAATGTGGTAGATAAGTGTTTGAGCTATATGTTGACTGTGCTGAGTTGCTGGTGCCAAAAGCATGCAAAATTTATTAATGTTGTGAGCTTCAGTTTTCAAAAAATTGTAATTTTACCAAAATTGAAAAAGTGTATATGATAGAGTACATTTTGTAAGTGGAAATCAGACTTATATAATATTCTTAAGTGCAATGCTGGAGAAGAAGAGAATAAAGACTACATTAACATCTTATTTTTCCAAGCAGTGAATTGGTAGGAACTAAAGTCTAGAATGACTAAAATACTAAATGATCTAAATCTTATTGATGTCAATTTGTCATATTTCATATTTTGTGAAAAGAACCCGAAGCATCGAATGCTATAACTAAGTCTCGATGTTTTCTACCCTCTAAATAGTCATTTATTTAGTCATTTATTTAGCCATTTATATAGTCATTTATTTAGTCATATATTTAGTCATATATTTAGTATTTTATTTAGTCATTTATTCAGTCATATATTTAGTCATTAATTTAGTTATACATTTAGTCATATTAGGGCACAATGGAATCAAACCACCATCCTCCTACTTGTAAATTAGGAGCTCTTCCATTGAGCTAGTACCCTTTAAAGAACAAGAGATCTGATGGAGCTTGAGTCCCTGCCATTTGTAAAAAATGGAGGGTTAAAAAATTGTGATTGAGCAGAGAAAAATAGTAAGAAAATACATACAACACACTCTGGGCAATGTATAGCAGTTGTATTTGGTGTTTACTATTAACCATTGTATTTACTATTGATCAAACAAATAATGTGTATTGTTTTGGCCTCTGATCCATAGTCATACAACAACCTTCTTGATTTGTTTTTTTTTTCTTTAAGACTGTTATTTGTATGCCATTTGTATAATCATATTAAGGCCTAATTAAAATCAAAATACTTGATCTCCACTCATAGACATATTGTATAGTGCCATCTTTTTTCTTTTAACAGTTCACGTGTTCAGAAATTTTAATTCCAAAAATGCAAACGTAAGAAATGACAGTCATAAAAAAGACCATCATACAATGCCACCAAAGAATCATTTTGTTTGAAAAATTTATTAAATACAAATGTGATTTGTTTGTTGATCAAATACAAATGTAGTTTGCATATTTATCAAATAAGAATATAAAGACAAAATTTCATTTGAAACAAGAATTGTAAAGCTTGACACGTGTACAAGATGATCATAGACATATGAAAAGAAAAGATCATAGATAGATGAGAAGACAAGGGTCAAAATATTTTGTATGACATGGCAGGAACTTATTCAAAAAATATGTACCCATGCTGAGGAGGAGGCATCAGCACAAAATTGATAACATATCTATTTTTCTTATAATATAAAAAGGCATAAGTACAAAATCATAACGTATTTTCTATTGGTACAAAATTGATTATAGGATTTCTTTTTTAGTATAATCTGAATTCAATTGAAGTACAAAATTGAATATGTTCTAATGTACATGAACAATGTGGTAGATAAGTGTTTGAGATATATGTTGACTATGTTGAGTTGTTGGTGCCAAAACATGCAAAATTTAGTAATGTTGTGAGCTTCAGTTTTCAAAATCCTGTAATTTTACAAAAATTGAAAAATTTAATATGATAGAGTAAATTTTGTAATTGGAAATCAGACTATATTACATTCTTAAGTGCAGTGCTGGAGAAGAAGAGAATAAAGATGACATTAACATCTTATTTTTCCAAGTAGTGAATTGTCCCATCAGTTGACTCCTTGGGAGGTACTAAAGTCTAGAATGACTAAAATACTAAAATGATCTAAATCCTATTGATGTCATTTTGTCATATTTCTTATTTTGTGAAAGGAAGCTGAAGCATCGAATGTTGTAACTAAGTCTTGGTGTTTTCTACCCTCTAAATACAATAATCACTCCAACTCAAAAGGAATGCAGGTTCCTAGTTAGTCACAAGAGCACAAAAATAAAAAAGAAGTTAATCAGGAACAAAAAAGCATGCAACAAATTATGGACAAATTAAGAAAGTGTAAGTTTAGAATGCAAACCAATTAGTGAGCTACCGGAGGGTCATATAGCCAAAATGCAGAATATAGGCAATTGTCATGTCCCCTTTGTTAGATGAAAATTCTTAATAATTATTTAACTTGTGTGAACAATCTCTAATTTTGATGGCAACTTAAAAATAATTAAAACAATATTTAGCCCAGCTTAATAGTCAAACCAAATACTTTGTTCATTATCTCAGTCATGTAATAAAGTGATATAGAGTGGTTGAAGGAGGCAATTGAAAGCTTGTATACTGTTTGTTGCATCAATACTGTGTTGGTTGCACCATAATCTGCTCAGGTCACAAGGATATTAGTAGATATGGGATTGGTTCTATCATATTGTGTCCAAATTGGATGTGAGAAAATATTGGAGTGGTCAGTTCATTTTCTTCTTAGATCATAGGTTAGCAGTTACTATAGCAAGTGGAAGGCAATTGGTCTCCCTAAAAATGATAGCAAGATGAACAAAAATGAAGAAACATTCAATATTATAGAACACATTCAAGATTTATTATTGTGTGTGTCGAAGCTAATATTACCTTAAGAAATAGTGTGTAGTGAAGCAAAATATTTTTGCAAATGGGTAAATAGTTTTATACGCTCTGCAACTTTCACAAAATAGGTAGTTGAATGTTAGTATTAGCTATAATTGTAAAGAATCATATTTTAAAATTGTAGCAATACAAAAAGAGTGTTATGCTGAGTATTATGTTGTTGGCTTCTTTTGTAATAGAAGTGATGAAATTGTTCATGGAAACTGTGAATGTTCCTTACATTTCAAACTTTCACATGAGGAAGATAGCTTTTGACATGTCTTTCTTGTAAGTTTCATATGGTATTTTTTGTAAGTTTGGAAAAGTTTTCTTGCAAGAGTTGAGTATACAAGTTGCAGTCGAGAGTTCCATCTTCAATTTCAATTATGCATTGTAAGTATGGGTGGTAGACGAAAGTTGTGGTTGTGGTGCAGTGAGCATTGTTGTTGGTTGAAGTATGCACACGAAAACTGTCTGGTGGCATAAGTTGCAGAGCGGTTGGTATAGAAATAGGTACACATTTTTTGTTTTCAATATTTCAATAACCTGCCATCAGAGAAAATATTTGAGGAGAGGTTTTAAATTTTTTTTTAAGTTTATCCAATAGAAATAATTATAATATTTTTAGTTTTGGATTTTATTTTTATTACCTAGATATTGGACGAAGAAAGTGTTTGTCGAAAACCTTTGATGGATTCATCATTAAGCTCATCGATGAAAGTGGAAAAGCTTGATCTAATGGTAGGTGAGCCTCTTGGCCCGCTACGTACTACATCCTTCAACATGAGAAGTGGTGTTCTGGGTGTTTTGGCTGCAGTAAGGAATAATTAACTGCAAGAGAGAAGTGTTTCAAGAACTATTAACTGCAAGAGAGAAGTGTGTTAGTCGATATAATTGATGCATTGTAAAATTTGAGTGGCATATAAATTGGTTTTATTTTTATGGAAATATCTTACCATAACAACATCATTTGGAAATTATCCATCTTTAACATGCAGTTGAATTTGTGTTGGTTCTTGATTGAATAGGTATTTGCAGAGTGGATGGAACAACTGGGCAATGGTTGTATCTGGTGTTAGCCTTTGTTTCTTGCAGACTCTATCAATTTTCTCAATTGTTTTTTTAGAACTTAGTTGAAGAAAACAATCTGCATCTCCTCTTTCATATTGTATTTTTCTTTACTATGTGTTAATCATACACTTGAACAAGGCAACAATCAAGGAAAAACTGAATCAAATAATCAATTGTTGATTCTCACTACTATAGTCATTTACTCATGACTATTGATGAGATCAACATGTGAAATTTGTTTTTTTGATTCATTTGTTGCATTATTTTTACAAGTAGGTCCATATGCAAGTAATGTATCAACTTAAAAATAAATTGTAGATTGTGTTGTGCATATTTAGTATGTATTTAGCCAGCAAGAGGGAGGTATATGTGCAACAACAATACAGAAGTGAATTGGGACCAATTTATTGATTGATTCAAAGAGTTTTAAAACTATTAAAGACTCTAAAGTGACTGCATCTATCCTAGGTACCCATCTTTGGACCATTCTATTAGATCCTAGTCTAACTTGATCACTTAGGCTAGTGTGCTATTGGGATAGTTTGAAGGTGCAGGATTAGGATTTATGAAGTATTGCTCTAGATTATATCATATAAGAGAAATAAATAAAAACAAACTTTACATAAATGGTAGGATAAATCACAAGGCATATCTCTGAGACAACTATTTGATATACAAATAACTCATCTTATAACAGTAGAAAGAAATAATATACTCTAACTATCATATTGAGATACAAGAAAATGTTCTTATATCTATTTCATAAAAACAAGATGCTTAATAGTTAGAAATTAGTAGAACATACAAACATATTTTTTGTACTCTTCCACTAATGGGATAACTAAAAATATATATTCCCAACTATTCATCTCCCCCAAGATTTTAGTGTGGGTAAATTAATCATAGTTTGCAATGGGTAGTGGATTGGGATGAAAGTATTCATTTGATCAAGCTTTTCCTCCTATCATAGTTTGAGCCTATGTACATGTATCTCTCCCTACTTGTGTCACACTTTCCATTTAGACTGTAAATTCATTCCATTTATTAAAATTATTCTCTACACAAGTTTCATTTTTTTCTTTGCGTAGATTTTGTTGGTTGTTCAAGCACCATGGAGACAAAGAAAGAAATTATATTAATGTCCATATGTAACCAAAATTAGGTCAACCAAACTTGAGAGTACATCAATATACAACAGATAATTATACAAAGAGAATATCCTAGAGAGGCCCACAAAGGAGAAGGAACAAAATAAAAAATTACAATACTTCTATGATTTACTAAAACATTTGGTCAAGAAACCAATGCAGACAACTAGGTATAGAGGAAAAGATCCCCAAAGAGCATAAGTTGAAAACTACTAGAGAGATAGGAAATGATTCCCATCAATATCTCTATTTGGGACTAAAAATGGAATCATCCATGTCACCATCAATCACTGTGAAAGGACCAAGACAATATTTAATAGTGTTCATTAGGTAGTGTCTAATTCCAAAAGAGTCAAGCTGGGAGATACTATTAGGAAGAAATGCATCCCCCTCTATAATATCACACTAATATCCAACATAAATTCAAACCTTGTTGTACTGAAGATGCTTGTACTATGCATTTATCCTTGTAATTGTAAACTTATTGTTGAGGGAAAACCTATTAGGGCACTTTAGTAGAAGTGATAAGTTGCAAGAAACATCATCTCACAACTATATTTTCATCTATGCATTGATGTAGAAGTATCCAAAGGTCATTAAGATTTGTTCTAATGGATGCACTATAAAGAGGTGATCAACTTCGGGGCTTTATTATCCCTTGAAACTATCTCTAAGCATATGTGTTAAAGGTTGGAATCCTACCATACCTAAGAGGTTTGGAATAATTAGTATGTAAATCAAAAGAGAATAGATAGGGTTTGTCCTAATATCCTACCATACCATTCCAAAAATTTATGTTGAATTATGAAGATAGTCTGATAGAGTACCAACTTTTCTGGCCATGGACAACTTAGTTCAGGATTATCATTTGATGTTGCAAAATCTATCTTGCAGCACCAGATAGCTTTATTCATGCCTGCTTTTTGTAAAAAAATTAAAGCAAACTTCACTTATTAAATAAATATTACTATTTCAAATGAAACACACTCAGTTGATGTTGAAATAGTGAAGCAATATCTAGATATGAAATCCATGTGTCTCATGGAAAATTTGGTTTTAGCCCCAAAAATAGTTAAGAAAAACGGGCCATAGAAAACAGTCTTAGACCTTTTATTCAAAGATCAAAAAGCAGTGAGCCAAAGTGGAAGAAAATATTGATTATTAAATGTGGAGATGGAAGATCATTAGGGATAACAAACATGAATGTCCAAAATATGGGAAGATGGTAGCCACAGAAAACAATCTTAGACCTTTTATTCAAAGATCAAAAAGAAATGAGCCAAAGTGGAAGAAAATATTGATTATTAAATGTGGAGATGGAAGATCATTAGGGATAGCAAACATGAATGTCCAAAATATGGGAAGATGGTAGCTTGACAACCAAAAAAATGATACACAGTCACTGCAGAAGTTTGGATCTTCATTATCATGGTAAGAAACAAGGACATTCAAACGGGTCCTTCATTACCATTCAAACTAGTTGCAGCACAATATTGATTAGATACCAAGAATGAGAAATGTTTTATCATAAAAACTCTGGCTTTTATGAATAGATTTTCCAAACATAATTATGGACAACTACAGAGAAAAAAATCAGGATTTATATGGTGATAAATGATTTTACAATTATAGTCAGTATCAATTAAGCTTTCTATTAGAAAAAATGGCTAAATATAATTTATGGTTACCCAACCCACTAGATTTTGTAAATGAGTACTAATTTTTTAAATGAAGGATCTTCCTCACATTGATACCCACTTCGAATGTTAGTTAAAAATAGTTGATTGTCATGTCAAAGTGAAAAAATGTTGCATGAAGTTAAAAGCATTTAATAAAAGGACTAGGGAATTGTCAAATTTTGTTTGAATCA
>MU225906.1:506598-535988 GCA_018584345.1 Thuja plicata
GTATGTGTATGTGTGTATATTTCTACTTATACTTATGTGTATATGTGTGTCTGTATTTATATATATTTGGATCTATCTATCTTTACATCAGTGTTTACTTATTTATAAGTATATATAATTTATATTATATTTTAAAGTTAGGTGGGTCATCCTTATTTGATACTTCCGATGCTACTAAATAGACCCTATCTATAACAATGACCACTATGACCCATCATCTACCAGTAGAAGGTAGCTGGACCATATGAATTACCTCCTTTCCCTTAGTTGAATTTTTTTTTTTTTAAATTTGGTTTACTAGGAGTGGCGTATCAGAACTCAATTTCTCAGTGTTTGACCATGGTTAACCAGAGTAAAATTTTCCCTATCAACACCTAAGTTAGATAAAGCATCCACTTCTTTATTTCCTTCCTGATAAATGTGTTCAAAATGTGTTTCTTGAAATCTATCCACAAGATCTAGAACTTCTTCTAGTTTTGAGTTTAAGATCCAATTTGGAGTGCTTCATTTTCTTAAGGCATTAAGAATAATTTGTGAGTCTCCTTCTATGATTAACTTCTGAATTATTCTTTTTAATCTTAACTTAAGTCCTTCATTCAATGCCTCAAGTTCCACTTGGTTATTTGAGGAGATACCTAAGGGTATAGCCCTTTTAACCACCCAAACTCCTGCTTCATTCCTGATAATACACCCTAGGCCAAATTTTCCTAGATTTCCTCTTGATGCACCATTGAAATTTAATTTCCTCCATCTGCTTGGAGGTGGTTTCCATTTACAAAGGGTTCTAACTAGCTTATTTGTTTTAGAATCTCTCAATTGGGGATTGATTAAGCCTTTCTGATTCTTCCTCATTTTTGCATACCATTCTATGAATGATCCTTCTTATTTGTATGTATTCCTTAGGTGATTGTTTGTTACTTCTATGATACTCGCTTCAATTTTATTAATCAGGGATCCTCTATCCATATTTGTGTTTGTAAATATCCTTCCATTTCATTCTTTCCAGATTTCCCATACCAAGATAGAGGGGGTAATTCTCCACATCTTGCTATACACTTTGGATCTGTCATGGGGCCAACAACTTAAAATGTTAAAGAAATTATCATTGAAGGAAGAAGACTAGTGGAGTTTGGTCCAAAGCAATTTCCAACAATGATTAGAGAAAGGATAGTCGAATAATATTTGTCTAGCAGTTTCAGATGCAGATTTACATAGTACTCATCTAGATGAACCTTCAAAGCCTAATTTAGTGAATCTATCAGAGGTTAAGATTCTTTCTTGTAGTGCAGCCCAAAGGAGGATCCTAGCCTTGGGAAGATGAGCTGAGTCCCAACATAAATTTAGGGGGATATCTACTTTATTCCAATCTTGGGAATTTATGATAATCTCGTAACCTTCCTTTACATTGTACTTGCCATCTTTGGATGAACCCCAAATTAATTTATACATCCTAGCTATGTGGTTAGTTTTCCTGGATTGAAAAAAATTTCAAATACAACTATCTCTTCTTGGGATAAAGTAGTATTTGATGCGTTATTCCATTGCCAACCATCCTAGGTTTCCTCAATATAATCTTTGAAGTGAGTGCCCCAACATTGAGTGAGAGTATTTTTTATATTGTCTGGTAAGTTTTATTTATCCGGTGATGGGATACCATCCCAAGACTCTTCCCAAAAAAGGGCCTCTTGTCCATCACCAATGTCCCATGTGAGGTTTTTCACAATGATTTCTCTATTTTGCATCATAAAATTCCAAATTTTTAAACCTTTTGGTGGGTTGATCATTCAGAGGAGAGTGAAGGGAGCCAAGTTATTTAAGTATTTTTTGTATAATATTTTAGCCCATTTGCTTTCATTTTCCTGAAACATCCTCCATACTACTTTAGCATCTAGGGCTTTGTTCTGCCATTCTAAATTTTTTATTCCTAAGCCACCGAATTCTTTTGGTCTACAAATTTTGTCTCATTCAATCAATGTCACTTTGTTTTTATCTTTAGCACCTTGCCAAAAGAAATTCTTTAGTTTTTGGTTTATTTGTTTGCCAACCCCTTTTGGTAATGGTAGCCAAGACATCTGGTACATAGGGATCACGGATAGAATGACTCTAATCATTGTGGCTCTTCCAGTTTTGTTGAGATACTTCCCCTTCCAGCTTTCCAATTTTGAGTCTAATTTGGATGCAATATTTCTCCATGTTTATCCCTCTTTTTGGCCTTTTTCTAGATGAATACCCAAATATTTACATGGAAATTCACCTTTATTATAACCCATAATATTACAATTATTTCTCTCAAGGTCAGGTGATGTATTCAAGAAAAATATTTCAGATTTCTCCGCGTTCACTTCCCAGTCAGATGAATTCGAGTAGGTATTGATGATCTCTTTAAATTGGAGGGCTTCACTTTGACCCCTTTGATTAGCCCTTCAGACTGCGCAAGTTTAATTGCCCTGCCAAAAGCCTCAGCCATAATTATAAAAAGAAAAGGAGAAATAGTATCCCCTTGTTTGATTCCTTTGGAGGAGTTGAAAAATCCTTCAGGAGATCCATTTATTAAAACTAAAAATTTTGGAGTTGATATTCAATTAAATATTAAATTGAACCATTGATGAGGAAATCCAAAAGCTCGCATGGTTTTACATAAGAATCTCCAATCAGCTTTGTCATAGGCTTTACGTATATCTAGTTTCATCAGTATACACAGATCCTTGTTTGTTTGTGCTGAGTGTATCAATTCCTGTATTATAATAATTTCATCATATATTGATTTGTTCCGGACAAAACCTGTTTGTTCTTCTGATATCAGTTTATGGATTATCTTTTTAAGTCTATTTGCCAAAGCTTTGGGCAAAATCTTGTATATGGTATTGCAAAATACAATGGGTCTGAAATCACCAGGAGAGACCGTGTCATTTTTTTTGGGATAAGTGCTAAAAAGGTATTATTAATTTCAGTTAGTAAAGTTCCCAAGTTCCTAGTAGCTTCAATAGCTTCCCATAATTCCTTCCCTATAATATCCCAGCATTTTTGAAAGAAAAAAGCCTAAAAACTATCTAGTCCTGGGGATTTGTCTGGGTTGAGTGAGAATAGGGCTGCTTTTATTTCTTCCAGAGAGAATCTCTTGTTAAGGTTTGCATTATCTTCATTGGTAAGTATTCTGGGGATTGCTTTTAACATTTCATTTTGAGCCCCAAGATCCGAGAATTCATAATTGTTTAGTATCTCAGAATAGTAATTGACGAAGGATGCTGCAATTTGGTTTGGACAATCCAACTCTAAACCTGTCTCGTCTCAGATCTTAGTTATTCTAGTTATGTTGCGCCTATTTAGAGTACTAGAATGAAAGAATTTAGTGTTTCTATCTCCTGCATTTAACCAAGTCTCTCTCGATTTCTATTTCCAGAATATTTCTTCTTTTATTAGAATAGATTCATGTTTATTCAGTAATTATTTTTCTTTATTGTAATCTTCATCCTTCATTCCTTTTTCTATCACTTTTGTGTTTAGTTCCCTTATGTCTTCCTCATTTTCTAATTTTTCTTTGAAAACAGTTTTAAAGATTTCATTGTTCCATTTTATTATTTTTTCTTTTATCCTTTTTAGTTTTGCCACAAAACAAAACATTTTAGACCCTTCAAAGACCTCTTCTTTTCACCATTGTTCTACTTTCCTTATAAAGCTATCATCCTGAAACCACATATTTTCACATTTAAAGGAGCATCTAATTGGTTTCTGTTGTTCATTAATTTCAAGTTGTAAATGATAATGATTTGATCCAGCAAAGGGTAGTATTGTTCTAGCAATTGACATATTGATTAAAAAAATATCACCTCAGATAATAAATCTATCTAATATCTCTGCAATGTAACAAAACCCTTTCCTTCTGTTGTTCCATGTATACAATCCATTAGATGTTGGAATGTCCATAAATGAATTTCTCATAATCCAGTTTTTAAAGTCTATTGTTGCTTGTGATTCTACTTGTATTCCTCTTGTTTTTTCCTTAATGGATAATATTTTGTTAAAATCCCCCCCAATATGAAGTCAGATTGTGGTTTTGTATCCATATAATTACTTATCTCTGTCTAGACAACAAATTTCCCTGCTGTGGATGTGGGACCGTAAACGTTGATGATGATAAATTGAATGTTAATACTAAAACATTTGAGCTTACCTGCCATCCAATTGGTACTAGCCATAAGCAATGGAAAGTCGACCTTTCTGAGCTCCCAAATAATTCCCAATCCCCCTGATGCACCCAAATATTTAGTAAAATCACATTTCCAGACACCCAATTTCTTTTTAATTTTCCCCCCTTCTTCCTTAGTAAGCTTTGTTTCCTGTAGTAAATTTATTTCTGATCCAAAAAGTGTCAGATTGTGCTTAAGAGAGCACTTCTTGTTAGGGGCATTTAAACCCCTAACATTCCATGATGTGATTTTCATGATGTTGTGGGAAGGACCTTCCCCTTCCTAGCATAGAGCATGTCACTAGTTTTGGTTTGGTTCTCTACCTTACCAATAGAAGATCTTAGTTCTGCAAGGCTCTTTCTTCCTCCTTAGTCATATATTTAGTCGTTTATTTAGTCACTTATTTAGTCAAATATTTATTCTATATTTAGTCATTTATTTAGTCATATATTTATTCATATTAGGGCACAATGGAATTGAAACACCATCCTCCTACTTGTAAAGTATGTGCTCTTCCATTGAGCTAGTACCCTTTAAAGAATAAGAGCTCTGATGGAGCTTGAGTCCCTGTTATTTGTAAAAAATGGAGGGTTAAAACATTGTGATTGAGCAGAGAAAAATAGTAAGAAAATACATACAACACACTCTGGGCAATGTATAGTAGTCATATCTGGTGTTTACTACTAACCATTGTATTTATTGTTGATCAAACAAATAATGTGTACTGTTTTGGCCTCTGATCCTTAGTCATACATCAACCTTCTTGATTTGTTGTTTTCTCTGAGACTGTTAGTTGTATGCAATTTTCATAATCATATTAAGGCCTAATTAAAATCAAAAGACTTGATCTCAAATCATAGACATATTGTAGAGTGCCATCTATTTGCTTTTTTCAGTTCACGTGTTCAGAAATTTTAAATCCAAAAAAACAACATAAGAAATGACAGTCATAAATAAACCACCATACAATGCCATCAGAGAATCATTTTGTTTGACAAATTTATTAAATATGAATGTATTTTTTTTTTTGATCGAATACAAATGTAGTTTGCATATTTATCAAATAAAAATATAAAGATAGACTTTCATTTGAAACAACATTCGTAAAGCTTGAGACATGTACAAGATGATCATAGACATATGAAAAGACAAGATCATAGATAGATGAGAAGACAAGGGTCAAAATATTTTGTATGACATGGCAAGAATTTATTCAAAAAATATGCACCTATGTTGAGGAGGAGGCATAAGCACAAATTTGATAACATAACTATTTTTTTAAATATAAAAAAGGCATAAGTACAAAATCATAACGTATTTTCCATTGGTACAAAATTGATCATAGAATTATTTTTTTGTAGGATAAGCTGAATTTATTTGAAGCACAAAATTGAATATGTTCCAATGTACATGAACAATGTGGTAGATAAGTGTTTGAGCTATATGTTGACTGTGCTGAGTTGCTGGTGCCAAAAGCATGCAAAATTTATTAATGTTGTGAGCTTCAGTTTTCAAAAAATTGTAATTTTACCAAAATTGAAAAAGTGTATATGATAGAGTACATTTTGTAAGTGGAAATCAGACTTATATAATATTCTTAAGTGCAATGCTGGAGAAGAAGAGAATAAAGACTACATTAACATCTTATTTTTCCAAGCAGTGAATTGGTAGGAACTAAAGTCTAGAATGACTAAAATACTAAATGATCTAAATCTTATTGATGTCAATTTGTCATATTTCATATTTTGTGAAAAGAACCCGAAGCATCGAATGCTATAACTAAGTCTCGATGTTTTCTACCCTCTAAATAGTCATTTATTTAGTCATTTATTTAGCCATTTATATAGTCATTTATTTAGTCATATATTTAGTCATATATTTAGTATTTTATTTAGTCATTTATTCAGTCATATATTTAGTCATTAATTTAGTTATACATTTAGTCATATTAGGGCACAATGGAATCAAACCACCATCCTCCTACTTGTAAATTAGGAGCTCTTCCATTGAGCTAGTACCCTTTAAAGAACAAGAGATCTGATGGAGCTTGAGTCCCTGCCATTTGTAAAAAATGGAGGGTTAAAAAATTGTGATTGAGCAGAGAAAAATAGTAAGAAAATACATACAACACACTCTGGGCAATGTATAGCAGTTGTATTTGGTGTTTACTATTAACCATTGTATTTACTATTGATCAAACAAATAATGTGTATTGTTTTGGCCTCTGATCCATAGTCATACAACAACCTTCTTGATTTGTTTTTTTTTTCTTTAAGACTGTTATTTGTATGCCATTTGTATAATCATATTAAGGCCTAATTAAAATCAAAATACTTGATCTCCACTCATAGACATATTGTATAGTGCCATCTTTTTTCTTTTAACAGTTCACGTGTTCAGAAATTTTAATTCCAAAAATGCAAACGTAAGAAATGACAGTCATAAAAAAGACCATCATACAATGCCACCAAAGAATCATTTTGTTTGAAAAATTTATTAAATACAAATGTGATTTGTTTGTTGATCAAATACAAATGTAGTTTGCATATTTATCAAATAAGAATATAAAGACAAAATTTCATTTGAAACAAGAATTGTAAAGCTTGACACGTGTACAAGATGATCATAGACATATGAAAAGAAAAGATCATAGATAGATGAGAAGACAAGGGTCAAAATATTTTGTATGACATGGCAGGAACTTATTCAAAAAATATGTACCCATGCTGAGGAGGAGGCATCAGCACAAAATTGATAACATATCTATTTTTCTTATAATATAAAAAGGCATAAGTACAAAATCATAACGTATTTTCTATTGGTACAAAATTGATTATAGGATTTCTTTTTTAGTATAATCTGAATTCAATTGAAGTACAAAATTGAATATGTTCTAATGTACATGAACAATGTGGTAGATAAGTGTTTGAGATATATGTTGACTATGTTGAGTTGTTGGTGCCAAAACATGCAAAATTTAGTAATGTTGTGAGCTTCAGTTTTCAAAATCCTGTAATTTTACAAAAATTGAAAAATTTAATATGATAGAGTAAATTTTGTAATTGGAAATCAGACTATATTACATTCTTAAGTGCAGTGCTGGAGAAGAAGAGAATAAAGATGACATTAACATCTTATTTTTCCAAGTAGTGAATTGTCCCATCAGTTGACTCCTTGGGAGGTACTAAAGTCTAGAATGACTAAAATACTAAAATGATCTAAATCCTATTGATGTCATTTTGTCATATTTCTTATTTTGTGAAAGGAAGCTGAAGCATCGAATGTTGTAACTAAGTCTTGGTGTTTTCTACCCTCTAAATACAATAATCACTCCAACTCAAAAGGAATGCAGGTTCCTAGTTAGTCACAAGAGCACAAAAATAAAAAAGAAGTTAATCAGGAACAAAAAAGCATGCAACAAATTATGGACAAATTAAGAAAGTGTAAGTTTAGAATGCAAACCAATTAGTGAGCTACCGGAGGGTCATATAGCCAAAATGCAGAATATAGGCAATTGTCATGTCCCCTTTGTTAGATGAAAATTCTTAATAATTATTTAACTTGTGTGAACAATCTCTAATTTTGATGGCAACTTAAAAATAATTAAAACAATATTTAGCCCAGCTTAATAGTCAAACCAAATACTTTGTTCATTATCTCAGTCATGTAATAAAGTGATATAGAGTGGTTGAAGGAGGCAATTGAAAGCTTGTATACTGTTTGTTGCATCAATACTGTGTTGGTTGCACCATAATCTGCTCAGGTCACAAGGATATTAGTAGATATGGGATTGGTTCTATCATATTGTGTCCAAATTGGATGTGAGAAAATATTGGAGTGGTCAGTTCATTTTCTTCTTAGATCATAGGTTAGCAGTTACTATAGCAAGTGGAAGGCAATTGGTCTCCCTAAAAATGATAGCAAGATGAACAAAAATGAAGAAACATTCAATATTATAGAACACATTCAAGATTTATTATTGTGTGTGTCGAAGCTAATATTACCTTAAGAAATAGTGTGTAGTGAAGCAAAATATTTTTGCAAATGGGTAAATAGTTTTATACGCTCTGCAACTTTCACAAAATAGGTAGTTGAATGTTAGTATTAGCTATAATTGTAAAGAATCATATTTTAAAATTGTAGCAATACAAAAAGAGTGTTATGCTGAGTATTATGTTGTTGGCTTCTTTTGTAATAGAAGTGATGAAATTGTTCATGGAAACTGTGAATGTTCCTTACATTTCAAACTTTCACATGAGGAAGATAGCTTTTGACATGTCTTTCTTGTAAGTTTCATATGGTATTTTTTGTAAGTTTGGAAAAGTTTTCTTGCAAGAGTTGAGTATACAAGTTGCAGTCGAGAGTTCCATCTTCAATTTCAATTATGCATTGTAAGTATGGGTGGTAGACGAAAGTTGTGGTTGTGGTGCAGTGAGCATTGTTGTTGGTTGAAGTATGCACACGAAAACTGTCTGGTGGCATAAGTTGCAGAGCGGTTGGTATAGAAATAGGTACACATTTTTTGTTTTCAATATTTCAATAACCTGCCATCAGAGAAAATATTTGAGGAGAGGTTTTAAATTTTTTTTTAAGTTTATCCAATAGAAATAATTATAATATTTTTAGTTTTGGATTTTATTTTTATTACCTAGATATTGGACGAAGAAAGTGTTTGTCGAAAACCTTTGATGGATTCATCATTAAGCTCATCGATGAAAGTGGAAAAGCTTGATCTAATGGTAGGTGAGCCTCTTGGCCCGCTACGTACTACATCCTTCAACATGAGAAGTGGTGTTCTGGGTGTTTTGGCTGCAGTAAGGAATAATTAACTGCAAGAGAGAAGTGTTTCAAGAACTATTAACTGCAAGAGAGAAGTGTGTTAGTCGATATAATTGATGCATTGTAAAATTTGAGTGGCATATAAATTGGTTTTATTTTTATGGAAATATCTTACCATAACAACATCATTTGGAAATTATCCATCTTTAACATGCAGTTGAATTTGTGTTGGTTCTTGATTGAATAGGTATTTGCAGAGTGGATGGAACAACTGGGCAATGGTTGTATCTGGTGTTAGCCTTTGTTTCTTGCAGACTCTATCAATTTTCTCAATTGTTTTTTTAGAACTTAGTTGAAGAAAACAATCTGCATCTCCTCTTTCATATTGTATTTTTCTTTACTATGTGTTAATCATACACTTGAACAAGGCAACAATCAAGGAAAAACTGAATCAAATAATCAATTGTTGATTCTCACTACTATAGTCATTTACTCATGACTATTGATGAGATCAACATGTGAAATTTGTTTTTTTGATTCATTTGTTGCATTATTTTTACAAGTAGGTCCATATGCAAGTAATGTATCAACTTAAAAATAAATTGTAGATTGTGTTGTGCATATTTAGTATGTATTTAGCCAGCAAGAGGGAGGTATATGTGCAACAACAATACAGAAGTGAATTGGGACCAATTTATTGATTGATTCAAAGAGTTTTAAAACTATTAAAGACTCTAAAGTGACTGCATCTATCCTAGGTACCCATCTTTGGACCATTCTATTAGATCCTAGTCTAACTTGATCACTTAGGCTAGTGTGCTATTGGGATAGTTTGAAGGTGCAGGATTAGGATTTATGAAGTATTGCTCTAGATTATATCATATAAGAGAAATAAATAAAAACAAACTTTACATAAATGGTAGGATAAATCACAAGGCATATCTCTGAGACAACTATTTGATATACAAATAACTCATCTTATAACAGTAGAAAGAAATAATATACTCTAACTATCATATTGAGATACAAGAAAATGTTCTTATATCTATTTCATAAAAACAAGATGCTTAATAGTTAGAAATTAGTAGAACATACAAACATATTTTTTGTACTCTTCCACTAATGGGATAACTAAAAATATATATTCCCAACTATTCATCTCCCCCAAGATTTTAGTGTGGGTAAATTAATCATAGTTTGCAATGGGTAGTGGATTGGGATGAAAGTATTCATTTGATCAAGCTTTTCCTCCTATCATAGTTTGAGCCTATGTACATGTATCTCTCCCTACTTGTGTCACACTTTCCATTTAGACTGTAAATTCATTCCATTTATTAAAATTATTCTCTACACAAGTTTCATTTTTTTCTTTGCGTAGATTTTGTTGGTTGTTCAAGCACCATGGAGACAAAGAAAGAAATTATATTAATGTCCATATGTAACCAAAATTAGGTCAACCAAACTTGAGAGTACATCAATATACAACAGATAATTATACAAAGAGAATATCCTAGAGAGGCCCACAAAGGAGAAGGAACAAAATAAAAAATTACAATACTTCTATGATTTACTAAAACATTTGGTCAAGAAACCAATGCAGACAACTAGGTATAGAGGAAAAGATCCCCAAAGAGCATAAGTTGAAAACTACTAGAGAGATAGGAAATGATTCCCATCAATATCTCTATTTGGGACTAAAAATGGAATCATCCATGTCACCATCAATCACTGTGAAAGGACCAAGACAATATTTAATAGTGTTCATTAGGTAGTGTCTAATTCCAAAAGAGTCAAGCTGGGAGATACTATTAGGAAGAAATGCATCCCCCTCTATAATATCACACTAATATCCAACATAAATTCAAACCTTGTTGTACTGAAGATGCTTGTACTATGCATTTATCCTTGTAATTGTAAACTTATTGTTGAGGGAAAACCTATTAGGGCACTTTAGTAGAAGTGATAAGTTGCAAGAAACATCATCTCACAACTATATTTTCATCTATGCATTGATGTAGAAGTATCCAAAGGTCATTAAGATTTGTTCTAATGGATGCACTATAAAGAGGTGATCAACTTCGGGGCTTTATTATCCCTTGAAACTATCTCTAAGCATATGTGTTAAAGGTTGGAATCCTACCATACCTAAGAGGTTTGGAATAATTAGTATGTAAATCAAAAGAGAATAGATAGGGTTTGTCCTAATATCCTACCATACCATTCCAAAAATTTATGTTGAATTATGAAGATAGTCTGATAGAGTACCAACTTTTCTGGCCATGGACAACTTAGTTCAGGATTATCATTTGATGTTGCAAAATCTATCTTGCAGCACCAGATAGCTTTATTCATGCCTGCTTTTTGTAAAAAAATTAAAGCAAACTTCACTTATTAAATAAATATTACTATTTCAAATGAAACACACTCAGTTGATGTTGAAATAGTGAAGCAATATCTAGATATGAAATCCATGTGTCTCATGGAAAATTTGGTTTTAGCCCCAAAAATAGTTAAGAAAAACGGGCCATAGAAAACAGTCTTAGACCTTTTATTCAAAGATCAAAAAGCAGTGAGCCAAAGTGGAAGAAAATATTGATTATTAAATGTGGAGATGGAAGATCATTAGGGATAACAAACATGAATGTCCAAAATATGGGAAGATGGTAGCCACAGAAAACAATCTTAGACCTTTTATTCAAAGATCAAAAAGAAATGAGCCAAAGTGGAAGAAAATATTGATTATTAAATGTGGAGATGGAAGATCATTAGGGATAGCAAACATGAATGTCCAAAATATGGGAAGATGGTAGCTTGACAACCAAAAAAATGATACACAGTCACTGCAGAAGTTTGGATCTTCATTATCATGGTAAGAAACAAGGACATTCAAACGGGTCCTTCATTACCATTCAAACTAGTTGCAGCACAATATTGATTAGATACCAAGAATGAGAAATGTTTTATCATAAAAACTCTGGCTTTTATGAATAGATTTTCCAAACATAATTATGGACAACTACAGAGAAAAAAATCAGGATTTATATGGTGATAAATGATTTTACAATTATAGTCAGTATCAATTAAGCTTTCTATTAGAAAAAATGGCTAAATATAATTTATGGTTACCCAACCCACTAGATTTTGTAAATGAGTACTAATTTTTTAAATGAAGGATCTTCCTCACATTGATACCCACTTCGAATGTTAGTTAAAAATAGTTGATTGTCATGTCAAAGTGAAAAAATGTTGCATGAAGTTAAAAGCATTTAATAAAAGGACTAGGGAATTGTCAAATTTTGTTTGAATCAGTGGGTCTTGGATTAGGAATTTTTTCTACAATTTTCCCTTTCAAACTGGACGACTAATTAGATAACATACAATTTAAGCATTTTAGAATAGAAAATTATATAATCTGGGCTTTAATTATTCATGGAATTGTGTTGTTCACCTCGACTTTCCATCATAAAAAGTAGTAGAAAAGTGATGATGCATGGATCCTCAATAGACTTTACTATCCATGTAACAATATCAACCTGCACTTCATACTCACAAAGCAAGTAAATTCATAAAAATAGAGAAAAAGTAAGCAAATTCATAATTACAGAGCAAGAACAAAATTTTAAATAAGCATAAAAAATAAAGTTTAAAGCCGACATTACCTAACTAGGGAGATCTACCTTATATTTTTTATAATGAATTAATAATAACTAAGAGGGGGGGTGAATCAATTATCCTCAAGTCCAGATGTGCCCATTTAAAACTTTATACCAATTTGAACAATTCAGATCTGCTCGGCAACAATAATGTAAAAGTGTTTAGTTTACTGTGATAATGAAATAAGCTTGTAGAAACTTAATAGTGAAACACAACATAAACATTCACACATTTTGAAACCATGATTTAACATGGAAACCCAATTTGGGAAAACCACAGTAACATGCTACCAAAATTTTACTCTTATGAGTGAGCTTTGCTAGGAGCCAACCCTATTAAAGGTTACAAAACACACTATCAAATGTGACCTGGTTAAAGGATTTAATCACCCTATTAGGAGTGGCCTTGTTAGAGGACTTAGAACATTCCAATCTTAATTTCACCTTGCTCAAAGGATTTATACAATGAATGTTATGTCAACCTGGATAAAGGATTTTAACTGATACAATGGTTATAAAGTAATCAACAGTTGTGATCTGATACATACAGCTTACTTTGCAATCCAGATCCAATTCAGCTCTTATGCTAATTTACTGAGTGGCCTCCATTCTCACTTCAATCTTCAGATCTACTTGGAAATCCATCAAGAAATCTCTCTCTCTCTCTCTCCCTGCTTCTCTGCTCATCCTTCTTTGCTAAATCATGTCATTTAGTTAATTAACCATGCAATCCTCTTGCATACTCTACATACACTCCTCTCTTCATGAATAACCCCTTGAGATTATCATATACCTCTTCATCTAGGTTAGACAAATATTTTTCCGCTTAATCAAGATCATAAATCTTAGGTTAGGTCAGATCCAAGGGATCTTTCCATCATTACATTTAATTTATTTCTCCAATACAATCACCAATTAAATCTTGAATCCATGTGTTAATAATGGTTTCCCATGTATTTAAGCAATGTGGACCAAAATTAATTATCCATAATAAACTTCACATTTTCCAATAAATTCAATTATGTCAGCCATATATCCCAAATCTCATCAATTACCAAAATACTATTGCTCGGCCAACACTGTGTTCTTCCACTTAGTTGCCTCTGTATTCCTTGGCATTTCATTGGCACTCGACCATCACTATCTTCGCTCAGCATCAACTTCGCATTGCTCGGCATCAACTTCTCAGTGAACTGTTAGTGAAAAATAAACAACTTATCACTTTGCCAATGTGCCAAATGATCAAGTACCCTTGTGTTTACCCATAAATCAGCCATATTCCTTGATCTTCTTGTTATCCTTTTCTTCACATCAATAGATATGGTACTCAAATAGATAGCAATAGTCTCACCAGTTAAGGTTTGACATCAATGAAAAAATAACAATTGTTTCCATTGTAGCTTTCCAAAAATCTCCCTCTTTGGCATTGATGGCAACACTAAACAATAAAGAAATAGTTTTCAACCATAGTTACCATACAATCCAAAAAGTTTGTCTGTGTTCCTTGATATGAAAAAATATTCATTAATGTCTTTAGCTTCATTCTGATTCTCATCTTGTAAAAATTTTCTCCCCCTGTGTCTGTGATCACACTAATGTTTTTTTGTTTCTGTTCATCAACCTATTTTTAAGTAAACTTCTCCCTCTATCTTTCTCAGTTCTTTCTCCCTCTTTGACAACAATGCCAAAGAAGTTGACATCTTCATCATGCAGATTCTTCTATTCTAAACTTTGTATCATGTTGTTCCTGCCATCTTGCTTATGACTGATTTTATTTTTTTGTCCTTGTATGTCTTTCACAACTTTAGGAAGCATCCTAAAGTGTGACTGTCGGTGCATCAATGTGAAATATATTTTGAATATAACATTTGATGAAACAATACCAGTCTTAACTAATTAGCCTCAGTTAGGGGAATCACCCCTAATTTAACTCGTAGATACTCATGAGCATCCTTGGGTAGTGCTCTGTAAATATGTCAGCTAACTGTTCCTTAGTATTCACATACTTGAGTCTCACTTCCTTCTTCTGAACTAGCTCCCTCAAGTAATGATACTTGATAGATATATGCTTTTTCTTAGAGTGCATTACAAGGTTTTTTGAAATATTAATGGCACTCGTGTTATCACAATATATGACAATTGGTTCTGTGATCTCATCTTTCATACCTTTGAGTAGTATCTTCAACCATACAATATTAGAGCAATTAACTGCTACTACCACATACTCGCCTTCAACTGTAGATTGTGAGGTGCAGTTCTATTTCTTTCTTGTCTATCAAACTAATCTCTTTCCCAAAATAAATGCTCCTCCTATGGTTCTTTTTCTATCATCAACATTTCCATCCCAACCAGAATTGGTATAAACTCTGAGTTCAAATTTATCATTCCTTTTGTAATATAGACCATATTCATATGTTCCTTTCAAATTTCTCAGAATTCTTTTTACTTCCATCATATGAGTTTCCTTGGGATTGGCAAAAAATCTAGCAACAATTCCAGCAACCAATGCAATATCAGGTCTACTGTATACAACATATTGCAGTTTTCCAATCATTGATCTATACAGTGTTTGATTTACTTCTTTTGTCTCATCATTTTTGGTTAACTTATGTCCACTAGCCATGGGTGTACTCACTAGTTTTGAATCTTCAATACCAAAAGTTTTTAGTATCTCTTTGACATATTTTGATTGAGTAATATAGATACCATTCTTCATTTGATATATTTGTAAGCCAACAAATTTTTTTATCTCACCAAACATAGACATCTCAAATTCAGTTTGCATCTCCTTCACAAATTCTTGGCATAATATATATTCTCCACAAAAGATAATGTCATCAACAAAAATTTTAGCTAATAAATTACCTTTACTTTACTTTTTCTTCAAATACATATTGTTGTTGTCATTAGTTCTTGCAAATCCAGTCTTCATCAAATAGTTGTGCAATCTCTCATACCATGCTCTGGGCGGTTGCTTCATTCCATAAAGTGCTTCAAGTTATTCTAGATCATCATCAGAAGTGTCATTGTTACTATCCACATATATCTTTCCTTTGTTTGATTTGTTGAGGACAACCTGGGACTTGAATACAAATTCAATGGCTTGTGGGGTATAGTTATCAAAATTTGACATCTCAAATGCAATAAGTCTGCCTACCAAAATTTCCAAAGTCAAATTGTTGTTAGGAGTACATCTCAATTCTTGAATTGAAGATACTCTAATAGCATAAATATGAAGAAGTGTTCTCAGTACCTTTCTCATGATGGTTTTATCATCAATGGTTCATTTAGCTCCTCTAATACCATTTACAACTTCCTTTATTCTACCATAATATTAAACTATATTTTCTCCTTCTTGCATTTTCATTTCATCAAACTTACCTCTCAAGCTTTCAGATTTGGCTCTTAGCACATTTGTATCACCTCCATAGATGGTTTCTAGGGAATGCCACATTTTCTTTACGCTTGTATAGTCATTTATGTCTTCAAACGCATGATAGTTCAAGGATGATGCAATCTCCAACATTGCTTGATTATGTTCTTGCTTTTCTCTTAACTGTGCAGCATTCTGAACTCCTATAGGGGCTACATATTCTTGATCAACATGACGTTTAGTAGAATCAACAACACCAGCCAAGTGAAATTTCATCAAACTTTTCCACGCAGGAAAGTTATCCTTGTTCAACTTCGGTACCTCCCTTTTATACATCTTGATCTTTTGCTCCAAGTACCTTCAAACTATTTTCAAGAGAACTAAGCTATGATACCAATTGTTAGAATGAATTCAGAATAACTAAGAGGGGGGGGTGAATTAGTTATCCTTAGCTCCAGATGTGCCCATTTAAAAATTTATACCAATTTTAACAATTCAGATATGCTCGGCAGCAATAATGTAAAAGTGTGTAGTTTACTGTAATAACGAAATAAGCTTGCAGAAACTTAACAGTAAAACACAACATAAACATTCACACATTATGACACCATGATTTAACGTGGAAACCTAATTTGGGAAAAACCACCAGTAACATTCTACCAAAATTGCACTCTTCTGAAGTGAGCTCTGTTAGGAGCCAACCTTGTTAAAGGTTACAAAACACACTGTCAAATGTGACTTGGTTAAATGATTTAATCACTCTGTCAGGAGTGGCCTTGTTAGAGGACATAGAACATTCCAATTTGAATGTCACCTTGCTCAAATGATTTATACAATGACTATTAGGTCAACTTGGTTAAAGGATTTTAACTGATACAATGGTTAGAAAGTAATCAACAATTGTGATCTGATACATACAACTTACTTTAAAATCCAGATCCAATTCAGCTCTTATGCTAATTTACTGAGTGGCCTCCATTCTCATTTCAATCTTCAGATCTGCTTGGAAATCTGTCAAGCAATCTCTCTCTGTCTCTGCTTTAGCCTTCTTTGCTAAATCATGTCAGCTAGTCAATTAAACATTCAATCCTCTTGCATACTTTGTATACACTCCTCTCTTCATGAATAACCCCTTGAGGTTATCATATACCTCTTCATGTAGGTTAGACAAATATTTTTCCGCTTAGTCGAGATCGTAGATCTTAGGTTAGGTCAGATCCAACAGATCTTTCCATCATTACATTTAATTTATTTCTCTAATACAATCACCAATTAAATCTTGAATCCATGTGTTAATAACTATTTTCCATGCATTTAATCAATGTGGACCAAAATTAATTATCCATAATAAACTTCACATATTCCAATAAATTCAATTATGTCGGCCAGAGATCTCAAATCTCATCAATTACCAAAATACTGTTGCTCAGCCAACACTGTGTTCTTCTGCTCGATCGCCTTTGTATTCCTTGGCATTTCACTGGCACTCAACCATCACTGGCTTCACTCGGCATCAGCTTCACATTTCTTGGCATCAACTTCTCAGTGAACTGTCAATGAAAGATATGTTGGAGATTTACTTCTGGCAGCAAGTTGATTGTATGTTTGTCATTGATGACAACATATAATATATAATAGTGTTCTATATGTACTTATCAGAATGATGGTATCAATCCTTGCACATTTGTATTCATGTTTTAGACATGTTTTTTATGTTTTGTTCATACACGTTGACTCAGATATGAAGTTTCAGTTGTGTTGTGTAATTTTGTTAAGTGGAAGTTACAGTTTTTGGAGTTTGTCTGTACAGAGCTGACGTATTGCATTGGTTCTTGAGTTGCATCTATCTTCAGGATATGCATGTGTATATTAAATTTAATTTATGAGTTGATGATAGTTATCTAAAGGCGTCAAACGTGTTTCAACAAGATTGCAAAGTTAGAGTTAATTTGGTGAGGCTGACTTAGTGAAGCGTCGCATCTATTCAGTTTATATTACATGGTTGTAATTATGCTTATGTGATTAGTAAAGCTGAAAAGGATGTTATGAAGAGTTGTCTAACAGGTTCCATGATCTCATACTTTGAGGAAGATACTTATAGCAAGTCATTTGTGGAACGCTAAGTGTGAATGAAAAGATAAGAGACAGAAAATGTACAGAGCAGAATATCAGTTATGTTTCATTTATCAAGGATCTATGTGAAGAAGAAGTGAAAGATTACAATACACTAGAACTGATCAAGACAACATGTCTACTCTATATTTCATCATCAAATATAGTGCATATCTATTCTACAGAAGGTTGTAGCCTTCAACATTAAAGCAGTGAGCTTTTGGACAGTGAGTCCTCACCCTTAACCTAGTTATTTGTAAAAGACTCCTAACAGGGTTAGACCCTTAACCAAGTCACTATACTTATTGCATTGTAAAGAACAACTCCTAACAGGATTTCAAGATCTTCTAACATGGATTATTATAAACAAGTATAGTTCATTGTGGGTGTTAATTCCCACCGGGGTTTTTACCATTTGGTTTACCTGTAACCAAATTATGGTGTTGCCTATTGTGTTATCTGAATCTGCATTTACTTTATTGTTTTCTGGAGTTAATAAGGAAAAGAATTAAAATAGATGATAACAGATTCACCCCCCCCACCTCTCAGTTATCCTTTGAGACTATTCTAAAAATTGGTATCAAAGCCAAGTGCCTTGAAAAGAAAGCCTAAACAGCTTAATGTAGATCAGATGGCATACTTCAGAAAAAAGAGTCCTAAGTTTGATGGAGAAAATTATCTGGATTGGAAAAACAAAATGATAACACATCTATAGTGTGTTGGTTTTGACATCTTTGAGATATTCGTACAAGAAATTGTTATTCCCTCTCTAAAAGACCTTTCAAGAGATGATGCTACTAGTAAACAAAAGGATACATTCACAACTAATGCAGTTGCCAAAGAATCCCTTATAAGTGCAGTATCTACCAGTGAATTTTCTGAGATCAATAAAGTAGACAAGGCATACACAATATGGAATTATTTAGAAGACATGTTTGAAGGAGATGTTCAAGCAAAGAATGTGCACAGGAAGACATGGAAAAAGAAATACAACAGTCTTGAGATGTTACCTGAAGAGAGCATTAGAGCCTACAATCAGACGATAAATGAAGCAATTTATGGAATCAGAAATAATGGTGGAGAAATATCAAAAGAGGATATAATGGACAAGGTGTTGACTTCTTTAACATCAGGCTATGAGAACAAGATCAGTATTCTAGATGAAACCATGCAATTTTCACAAGAATTCAAGTGAGAAACCTTGATCATTAAAATCTCTGCATTTGAGATATCAAGATTGAAGACTGAACCTAAAAGTGAAATAGCCTTTAAAGCTTCAGTCCATGGTAAGAAATCTCACATCTCTAGCAATAATGAGAAAGAAGAAGTTGATGAAGAGATAGAATAAATCATAGCCATGATTTCTAAAAGAGAAAAGAAAGGCAAAGGGAAATATGAAGGACAACTTCCATTCAAATTTTTTTCATGCAACAAGATCGATCATTTTGCATCCAAGTGTCCTATAAGAGTAAAGAAATTCAGATCTGATTATAAGCCTAAATACAGGAAGGAATGCTATCATGCTGAAGAAGGTGTAACTAATGAAGATTCAGGAGAAGATGAAATTGGATTTGTTTCCCTTAAAGACATGGAAAAATTGCTTGAGCATATGGACATTAAAGATGAAAAGGAAACACACGAGTTAGCCCTAATTTCCAAAGCAGACATCAAAACTGATTGGATCATTGACAACAGATGCTCTCATCACATGACAGGTAATAAAGACAGATTTGTTCATCTAGACAAGTACAAAGGTGGTATGTTTATATTTGGAGATAATACTCATAAACCTATCATAGGCAAAGGATCCATCACCCTGGATGGAAAGAAAAAGACAAATGATGTTCTGTATGTTGATGGATTACATCACAATTTACTAAGTGTTGGACAGCTACTTAACAAAGGTTATCATTTGGAATTCAAAGACAAAAAATGCATCATTAGCAACAAAGAAGGAGACATCATTGCATCAGGCTCCAAAACAAAAGGTAATGTTTTTCAGCTCAATTCAGATGTAAGTTGTTTTGTTGCAAAAGTGGATGACAGCTGGTTATGGCACAAGAGACTCTGTCATATAAATTTTGATAATATAGTAAAGATAAGAAATATCAAGGCAGTTAGAGACCTTCCAAGTATTGCAAGACCAGTTGACACAATGTGCAAGGAATGTGTTATGTGAAAGCATGTAAGGAGTTCTTTCAGAAGCAAGCATAGCTCAGCTGAAAACAAGTTAGACCTAGTTCATACATATTTATGTGGTCCTACTCAAACCAGATCATATTACAGAGAAAGGTATTTTGTTTTGTTTGTTGATGATTTTTCAAGGATGATGTAGGTTGCATTCTTAAAGGAGAAGTTTGAAGCCTTTGAGAAATTCAAAATATTCAAAGCCAAAGTGGAGAATGAATCTAGATTAAAACTAAAATGTCTGAGATCACATAGAGGAGGAGAATTCACCTTTGACCAGTTTTATGACTACTGTGAAGAACATGGAATTAAAAGATAGTTGAGTGCACCCAAAACCCCACAGCACAATGGGATACCAGAAAGAAGGAATAGCATCATACTTGATACAACACGCACTATGATGATTGAAGGAAAAGTTGTGCACACCTATTGGAGAGATGCAGTCAATACAGAAGTCTATACTATCAATAGAACACAACTAAGGCCAAGCATGGATAAGACACCTTATGAACTTTGGTTTGGTAATGTACCTACGGTAAAATACTTCATAATATTTGGCAGCAAGTGCTACATCAAGAGAGATGATGGTGTTGGTAAGTTTGATGCTAGGAGTGATGAAGGTAATTTTCCTTGGTTACTCTACTAAAAGCAAAGAATACAGATGTTTTAATTTGAGATTAAAGAAGATAATTGAAAGTAATCATGTAAAGATTGATGAGAAGTTCATGGTTCAAGAAAGGTATTATGAATATGCACCTATGATTGAGGATGAACCCAGGCCTAGTAGTAAAGACACTATTATTGAATAAATGTTTGATTGCATTGATGTTTCATGTAATGAACCTGAATCAAGAAAAGAAGTATCACAGATTACAGATGAGGATGTTACAGCAAAAGTTTCAAAGTTCACATCTAGGTATCATTCAAAAGATGATATCATTGGAGATCAGAGCAGCAGTGTTTTGACTAGATCAAAAGCAAAAAGGTTAATAGTGGATGAAGAGGTATGTTTACATTCACAGATTGAACCTTTAAATGTTGAAGATGCTTGCAAGAATTCTGATTGGCAGAAAGCAATGGAAGAAGAATTAGATCAAATAATAAAAAATGACACATGGGAATTGGTTCCTAGACCTAGTGACAAAAATGTGATTGGAATAAAGTGGGTATTAAGGAACAAAATGAATGAAGATGGTACAGTGTTCAGAAACAAAGAAAGACTAGTGTGTAAAGGATATGGGCAAAGTGAAGGGATAGATACTGACACATTTGCCCCTGTGAGAAGATTAGAATCCATCAAGTTATTCTTGGTCTATGCAACATTCAAAGAATTCAAAGTTTATCAAATGGATGTCAAATCTGCCTTTCTGAATGGTGACTTGAAGGAAGAAGTCTACATAGAAAATCCTGAAGGATTTAATCTATCAGATAAGCCAGACATGGTATGCAGATTGAAGAAAGCACTCTATGGACTTAAGCAGGCCCCAAGATCTTGGTATGAGAGACTAGATAGTTATCTTACCAGGATTGGATTTAAGAAAGGAGTAGCAGATTGTAACCTATTCATAAGAGAGACACCACATGGACTATTACTTGTTGCCATATTTGTTGATGACATTATCTTTGGAGGTAATGACAAGCTTAGTGCAGAATTTGCAAAAGAAATGCAGAATGAATTTGAAATGAGCATGATTGGTCCTATAAAATACTTTTTGGGATTAAATGTAAAATAGACCGATAAAGGGATATTTATAACTCAGTCCAAATATGTGAAGGAAATATTGAAGACTTTCAAGATGGAAGACTGTAAGCCAGTATGCACTCCTATGATAATAGGAACCAAGCTTTCTAAACAAGATGATTCTGCAGCAGTTGACAAGACATTGTATAAATCTATGATTGGAAAACTTATATATCTTACTCAATCTAGACCATACATATCTAATGTACTTTGCATTGTTGGTAGATTTGTAGCTGAACCAAAATAGAATCACCTAATGGCATTAAAGAGAATATTTAGATATCTAAAGGGAACTATAGACTATGGTTTGTGGTATCCTAAATCAAAGAATGTACAACTTCATGTGTATACAGATGCAGATTGGGAAGGTTTTCTTCATGATAGGAAGAGTACTTCTGGAGGAGTAGTATTTCTTGGATATAGGTTGGTTTCTTGGGTAAGCAAGAAGTAGAATTGTATCTCTCAGTCGACAGCAGAAGCTGAATATGTTGTAGCAGCATTGAATTGTTCAACAATGGTTTGGATCGAGTAGATGGTTAAAGATTTTGGTATACAGGTTGACTATCCTATTGTTATTCACAGTGATAACACGAGTACTATCAACATGTCCAAGAACACTGTGATGCACGCAAAGACAAAGCACATTGAGATTAAATACCATTTTCTTAGAGAAAAAGTTGTAGATAATGAAGTAAAATTGGACTATGTGAGCACCAAAGAACAATTGGCAGATATTTTCACAAATCCCTTATCAAAAGATACTTTTGATTATCTCAGGGAGAAGTTGGGAGTAATTAGATAAAGCAGCAAGAACATCAGTCATCAAGTGACTGATGAATGGTTGACTACTCTACTTCTAGAGTAGTACCTGTGCTAAATTTGTTTATGGTGCCCTTTGCCATTGATGTCAAAGGGGGAGTATATAGTAAGGGGGAGCATATACTCTGGGGGAGTATAAATATGGACATAGGAACTACAGCAGTATAGAGGAATCTTTGATGAGGATATTGAGAAGATTGTAAAAAGAAAGAAGATACCATGTGCTGAAGATGTTTTTAATATCATATGTTTCCATCAATGTCAAAGGGGGAGATTGTTGGAGATTTACTTCTGGCAGCTAGTTGATTGTATGTTTGTCATTGATGACAACATATAATATACAAAAGTGTTATGTATGTAATTATCAAAATGATGGTATCAAGCCTTGTGCATATATATTCATGTTGTAGACATGTTTTTTATGTTTTGTTCATACACGCACACTCAGATATGAAGTTTCAGTTGTGTTGTGTAATTTTGTTAAGTGGCAATTACAGTTTCTAGAGTTTGTCTGTACAAAGATGACGTATTGCATTGGTTCTTGAGTTGTGCCTATCTTTGGGATATGCATGTGTATATTCAAGTTAATTTATGAGTTGATGATAGTTATCTAAAGGTGCGAAACATGTTTCAACAAGATTACAAAGTTAGAGTTAATTTGGTGAGGCCGACTTAGTGAAGCTTCGTGTCTATTCAATTTATATTGCGCAGTTGTAATTATGCTTGCATGATTAGTAAAGCCGAAAAGGATGTTATGAAGAGTTATCTAACATGTCCCATGATCCCATACTTTGAGGAAGATACTTATACCAAGTCATTTGTGGAACACTAAGTATGAATGAAAAGATAAGAGACAGAAAATGTACAGAGCAGAATATTAGTTGTGTTTCATTCATCAAGGATCTATGTGAAGAAGAAGTGAAAGATTACAATACATTGGAACTGATCAAGACAACAGGTCTACTATATAGTTCATCATCAGATATAGTGCATATCTTTTCTATAGAAGGTTCTAGCCTTCACCATTAAAGCAGTGAGCTTTTGGACAGTGAGTCCTCACCCTTAACCCGATTATTTGTAAAAGACTCCTAATATGGTCAGACCCTTAACCAGGTCACTATACTTATTGCATTGTAAAGACTCCTAATATGGTCAGACCCTTAACCAGGTCACTATACTTATTGCATTGTAAAGAACAACTCGTAATAGGGTTGCAAGATCTTCTAACAGGGATTATTATAAACAAGTATAGCTCATTGTGGGTGTTAATTCCCACCATGGTTTTTACCATTTGGTTTCCCCATAACCAAATTGTGGTGTTGTCTATTATTTTATCTGAATGTGCATTTACTTTATTGTTTTCTAGAGTTAATAAGGAAAAGAATTAAAATAGCTGATAACTGATTCACCCCCTCTCTCAATTATCCTTTGAGACTATTCTAACAAGATAAACAACATATCACTCTGCCAATGTGCCAAATGATCAAGTACCCTTGTGTTTACCCATAACTCAACCGTTTTTCTCAGTCTTCTTGTTATCTTTTTCTTCACATCAATAGATATGGTACTCAAACAGATAGTTATAGTCTCACTAGTTAAGGTTTGACTTCAATGACAAAACAACAATTGTTTTCATTGTAGCTTTCCAAATAATCTTTCCAATAATATGCAGCTGGGGTACATAAAAACTCTTAAATGCCTTTCCTGTCATATTCAAATTTGCCTCATATTTAAATTGGGCTGATAGGCATGAGAAAAAAAGAATGTGGAGATCAAAATGATAGTAGCATAAATGGAAAAATATAAAATCATAGGCAACGCATAGGAATTATTTGAGAGAATGCCTCAAAGAATTATGGTCATGTGGACTATAATTATTGTAGGATATGAACAAAATGGATTAGTTGAAAAGGTTGTAGAAACATTTAGGAAAATTCATTTGGTATTTTTAAATCCTAATTCCACAACCATTCCCAACATTCTCTCTGCTTGTGCTAAAATGGGAGCTTCAAAATAGGGTATGGACATCTATAAAGCATAATGGAAGGGATTGTATTTTAGACATTATGCTTGGAAATGCTCTGGTAGACATGTATACAAAATATATATGGATAGAAAAGGCTCATTAATTGTTTAATATAATGTCTCAAAGAAATGTGGTCTCATGTACTACAATGATCTTAGGATACACAAAAAATGCATTCATTGAAAAGTATTTAAAAACTTTCATACATATCTCATTATTGTCCTAATTTATGAAACTTATATAGGCTAAATACTAAAATTTTAGAACTAAGACATGTGATCCAATGGTTTTTGTTTCAGATCAATTGGTTTTGTCTCATGAAAGTAATATGAATCTCTAGGCAGACTATCATGGAGTTTTTAATGACTATGAACAGTAGAATGTACAATTTTGTTAATAATAGATATTTGTGGAGGTTCTAAAGGATGTAGGCGGTTGATTAGGTTTGTAAAAAAATTAAAAATTCATTTCAAATTGCAAGACAAAGTGTTTTTTTATGGTTCTAATTTTGGATCTGAGTTTTATTGGTCAAAATTGTCCCTAATACAGTAACAATTACAGTCAAGTATAATGTTCCATTGATATAAGAATGTATATTGTAAAAAGGTCATTGTCATTGGTCTTAAAATATTTTGATAAAAAATTTCAAACAATTGGTATGGGTAAGAAAGGAGGTTGGAGCATCTTTGGTATTGTTTGGCATTGTAGGAACCTGACTGTCATGTTAGAGGTGTGATCAGATAAGAAAGTCCCCATGTTTCAAAAGGATTAGTGAGTATATGTCATGTCAATAATAGTACGAAACCTTTGATTTTAATTTTTTGTATGCACCTTAAACAATGAATGCTGAAAAGAGGTAAGATGTTACTGGTAAATGATAAAAGGCAAAGGTGTTATCTGATAATCCATAGTACTGACTGATAATCTAAAACAACATATGCCAAGGTTTTGGTTGGGGTACAAGGAGGCAAGAGAACAATTCAATCAAGAGGCTGGAAAGGAGCATATCGCAAGAAATAACCTAGCAAGCGATAGCTATGTACTAAAGGGGATGTGCCTAGACTCAGGTTGCAGTAGTTCATACCGTGGCAGAGAAGGCACCCCTTCTAAGGTGCTCATTTACTCCTATTAATCAATCAGATCCATTATAAAAAGCAACCACGGTGGGCCCAAATCATTTTCTTCCAACTATCTGTAAGGGGACTATTTATCAGACTCTGGTATTCATATAATCTCTGATTTAATTGCAGATAGATCTGATTTAGCCTCTATAGAAAAAATACAATTTTTTCTAGAACTGCAGTCTATTCTAAATTTCTATGTAATAGAAGTAAATACCAGAAGGAAAAATCTTGAAATCTGAATTCAATGTGTTCTCGAATATCACTCTCTGAACAGTCTATCTCTAGAAATCAATATTAATTATATGTTATTATATATCTGAAAACTACTAGTTTTTAAGAATCATTTAAGGCTCAGAACTAGGATTCTTGCATTGCCAAGTTTGCAGAGTCTAGACACCAAGTCTGTCTGAATCTGGATAAAAAATCAGCTTTCCAAGTCTATGTTGATCTATAACCATGGTATATATACAGGGTATGACATAATTCAATAAAGATGTACAATATTGTCAAGCTTAAACTATACTTGCACCTTTACTAAATCATCAACCCATCAAAATTATTCAACTCAATAAATAAAACATTGTATTTGGAAACTGGATTTATACATGATAAACTTGAGTTTACAGTCTTCACTTGAACTTGAAGTTTAGAATGGAAGTAACCCTCATAAAAATATAACCCACAAGAATTGTATAATCTGTGTGTGTCCTTCAAACAAAGTGTGAATGCATATTCAATTTTTTTTTTTTAGCCAGTGTCATTAAGTTTTACCAATAGGGAAGTTTTAGTTCTTCATTAAACAATTTTCCTCCAGATCAAGCAAATACCAATATTGGCAACCTTAAAGTCAGAATTTGTATAACATAGTATATTAGAATCTACATCATTTGAAAGGCTGATCCAAATAGAAACTTGTGGTGGCTATATGCCATTTCAAACCATTATGGGTCACCACTCATTGAAAGCACCTTTGAATCAAATTTTCAACAAAAGAACAATTCACCTTCATCAAATGCTTGAGTGATACTTTTGCCCTCCACATCACATACATCATGTTTTTCCATAAGAACTAAAGTGCACTCATATGCCATCCCTGAATGAGAGGAATTACACTTTCCCAAGAGTTGTGTTCAAAGTTTCAAACAAATACTTAATCGAGAGATTGACAGAGGATACATTCAGAAGCAAGTTTTAATGAAAACCCATTGTTTTCTTAGCAATTCTTGATTTGTACGGTTGGGTACAGATCCTATCATATGATCAAGTGATCCCATAACATTTTTTGATGAATTACCTTTCTTGTGCATTTTATTTGGGTTGATTTTTTTTCCATTTGCACGATTTAGAATGAAAACTATGAATGCAGGTCTGAAAAGCACAATAATTGGGGTCTGTGATGAAGATGTAGCCCTAAATTACATTTTCACCATTTAAATTTGATGCCACTGGCTGAAATGTAAGTTAAGGTGATGTATTATAAGATTCCAAAGGCTAAGAGTCAGGGCAGTAGATCTGCTACTTCAAAATTGATGTCCTAGGCTAACTATTTAGTATGTATTTAGCCAGTGAGAGGGAGGAATGTGTGCAACGGAAATAGAAGAGTGAATTGGGACAAATTTTTTCATTGATTTGAAGATTTTGAAGACTATTGAAGACTATAAAGTGACTGCATCTATCCTAGGTACCCATCTTTAGACCATTCTATTAGACCCTAGTCTAACTTGATCACTTAGGCTAGTGAACTATTGCGACAGTTTGAAGGTGCGAGATTAGGATTTATGAATTATTGCTCCAGATTATATCATATAAGAGAAATAAATAAAACAAAATTGTACATAAACAGTAGGATAAATCATAAGGCATATGTCTGAGAAAACTATCTGAGATACAAATAACTCGTCTTATTACAGTAGAAAGAAATAATATACTGTAAATATTATATCGAGATACAAGACAATGTTCTTATATCTATTTCATAAAAACAAGATGCCTAAAAGTTAGAAATTAGTAGAACATACTAATATATTTTCCATACTCTTCCACTAATGGGCTAACTAAAAATCTTTATGAAGAAATTGTCCTCTTGAATACAAGATAAAAGTGATGATAGAAAATGAATTTCAATGGTGAAAGCTAGAGGTAATCCATTGCAGGTGGAACCAGGTATAGTGTTTCACTCGTCATCTTGTTTATTTTTTAAAGGGAATTATTTTATTTTCAGGTTATAAAACTCTCATTGAAGCAGAAACTTTGGGTATTCTCATAGTAATAAAAATAGCTATTGTGTCTGCATTAGAAAGAATAGAGGTTCAATGGGGCTATCTTTTAGTAATCAATGGCTTGATGAAGAACCAATTATAGGAATTGAGATTGAACATTATCATTGATGATTCATAGCTCTTGTGTAGACATTTCAATTTAGTTTATGGTGATTGCTATTGGGAATGCAGTATGGCTGCTAATACATTTCCAATGTTGGTAAAAATAAGTCTCCCTTTCCAAATGAATAAAATTTGTGATGATCATGACAAATAGGCCTTGAGACATGAATTGGAATAAGTTTCAAATCATGGGAAAATATACATATATTCCAAACTATTCATCTCCCCCAAGACGTTAGTGTGGGTAGATTAATCATAGTTTGCAATGGGAAGTCAATTGGGATGAAAGTCTTAATTTGAATGGAATTTGCAGATGTAAAGACAAATTCCCCAACTTTTTCCACTGTCCTCTTTACCTGTGTGAAAATGGGAGCTTTGGCACAGGGTATAGAAATCCATCAAAGCATAATGGAAGGGGTATTTTTCCATATATTTTTTGTTGGAAATGCTTTGGTAGAAATGTATGCAAATTGTGAAAGCATAAACAATACACTTCAACTATTTGACAAAATGCCTAAATGAGATGTCATCTAATGGAGTGTAATGATTGCAAGATATTCACAACACAGATATGTTGAAAGGGCTCTAGAAATATTTAACCAAGTGCAATTGGCAGGCATAAATCCAAACTACACAACTTTTTCTATTGTCCTCCCTTCCTGTGCAAAAATGGGATCTTTAAAAAAGAGTATGAAGATCCACTGAAGCATAAAGGAAGAATATTTTTGTTATATGTTATGGTTACAAATTTTCCAATACATTATAATGGTAGATTTTAGAGTTTTAATTTGAAAGTTCCTCGCTAGATATGAATTTGGTTATTAGCCACAATGGAAGAAAGGTTTTGTCGACCTAAAATCTAATAAAGAGTACCAATCAAGCTCATGATTATTTCCTAGTTTATTTGTATCAAACTACTCACACATTTATTTTTAAAGGATAATTGAAGTATCATTTATCTATTGATACAAGGTTGGACTGCATGATATGGTTTCACTTTGCACAAAT
>MU225906.1:539576-555049 GCA_018584345.1 Thuja plicata
GAACCGGCCGCTGACGTCACCGTGACGTCAGCCGGCACAGATGGCGGCTGGCCGGTGGCGGCCGGGCGGACGTGCAGGCGGAGGTGGCTCCCTGGCCGAGCGCAGGTGGTGGCCGGGCGGCGGCTGGGTGGCGGCCAGGCGGCGGCTAGCCCCGGCGGCGCAGCGGGGGCGCGCTGGTGGCGCGCTGCCCTGCAGCCGCTCGTGAGTGGCGCGCGGGCGGCGCGGTGGCGGCGCGCGCTGGCTGCGCCCGCCAACACTCAAAAAACACATTTTTTTTTATTTTTTCAAGGTTTTGCCTTGATCTTCAAGTCGTACGGCCTCCGTAGGCTCAAAAATTTTTCTCTGGACTCCCGAAAGCTAAACAGGCCGAGCTTTATATGATTTTGACTCTCCTGGGCCTTCTGAACACAATGGCGGCGTCCGTTTCTGCTCAATCTGCTCCAGAAGCTTGTGCCTCCTTCAAAGTAACAGAAAACCTCAGAAAAGGGCTGTGGCTGTCGTCTTCGAATCGTGGCTTCAAAGACCTTCGATCAGGCAGCAACAGGGCGGCTCTGATACCATGTAGAAACTGATGAAAGATCAGATTCACATAACCCGAATACACCTGCATGCAAATGACCTAATACAAAGATGAAGTACAAAAATGAAAAAGAAGAACTCAGATGTTTACTCAAAATGTGAGAGAAAAATTATCAACTGAATTAATGAAAGAGAATTATAAAGTTCGACCTTATAAAGGTGAACAAACCCTAAAAACTAAAATCTAGGTTGCGCATTATTAATTAATAACTAATTAATGATGCACCTAAGAGAAAGCATAAGCTAAAAGAGTGATAATACTCTAACACATATCAATTCTTTAACTTAATCAAACATGTTAACATTCATAAAAACATTCATGAAAGTAATTAACTCATAACACATGATATGATATCACAGAAAACCTCTGTAAGAAGGTAAAAACTGAGGTGGGGATGACACCCACAAATTCTTCACTATCTGTAGATTGGAAGGGGCCAGTTAAGGCTTAAAATTTGATCACTTCTAATGATCTACCCTATTAGGAGTATCTATGGAGACCTATTAAAGTCTACTCTGTTAAGAGATTTAGGAACACTGTTTAGTGTGCACTCGGTTACGAGATTTAAAAAGGACTGTTCAATCCATCTTTCTTGAAAGGATTTTTACTTTTTCTTCACTTGTTAGAATGTAAGAAAATTACTCTTTGACCCGATTGTATGCAATCTACTATTACTGATTACAAATCCATTCAATATTACATGTATATGTGTATCACTTATTGTGATTGAATAATACCTATGTTGGTTGGTAGCCTCTGTTCTTGATTCTTGATAACCAAATTCACCTTTTGTTGTTATGCTTCTTGAAACTCTCAGTCTGAATCATAAATGTTCTCATTGGCTACTTTCATCCTCCTCTCATATATTTAGAATGATTACAACATCTATTTATAAGATAGATTTGACCTAATTAAGTTTCACGTAAAATAAACTTAACTCTATGATCATAGGTTTACAACTTTACCTTGATCTCCTAGTCTGCATGTTTTAAATTAGTTAGACTGATTAGAACACTTACAATAATGTTTCTTGTCCCTTAAGTAATGGTTTAAAAAAAAAAAAAAAACTTTATAAATAGAATATGAATATTTTATCTGACATGGATGTCAGATCCACTTTTTGCGGGCTGTAACTGACTTTCGTTGTCTAATGCTTGGTTTGTTTTGAAATTAGTTTTACTATATTTTGGGTTGCATTGTTTTCTTCTTGTGGTTTGCACTGTGCCTTTCCTCTTGGTTTGCATTGTATCTGCTCATCCGGTTCCTCTGTTGGTTTCCTCCTGTCAAGTTCCACTTTATTTGTCGGGTTCCTCTTGTACTTAACGCTTTCGATGATCTCTAATATCTGTGCTTTCGGTGATCTCTAAAAGTCTGTCTTTCGGTGTAGGTTTATAGAAGGTTCAAAAAAAAAAAATCCTTTTGTATACTAATGGAAAAATAATGTCATCAATCTCCCCCTTTGACATTAGTATCAAAAACTAATATATGTATGAATACAAACATGTTAAGTATGTACACCATGTATATATCCTGTCATTATATGACTCTCCCTAACTGTATTCATTATAGTATATATGTACATGTATACTTATACTTTCCTTTCTCCTTTTCACCTTTTCACCTTATGATATATATACATATCATTTCCCCCTTTTTTAATATTAAGGACATAGACTTACTACTTACAAGTTGTCAATTTTTTTGCAAAAATGTGTAACTTATAGATTATCCAGAATATGGGAATGAGAGGTTGACATTTCTTCCATCGTTTGTTCCCATTTCTCCTTAAGGTGTTCTAGAGCCATGTTCTCTAATGCAATTCTGGCATGCATATCGTAAATGTTGTCTAGGACAGACATTTATGGGGTGGTAATCAGTGTTTTTGCCAGTATCATTTGTTGTTGCAGTAATGTGAGATTGTGTAAGATTAGAGATTGGAGCTTGGTTACCTCATCTCTGAACTTTGATTCTGCATTTTGAATATCTTGTCTCAGCTTTCTTTCCTTCTTTATCTATTCATGGTGCAATTTGATTGCATCTTCATTGTTTCTGAGACCTCGTGCACTTGCTTGTAGATCAGAATCAAATTGTGCTATCTTCTCACTACACTCCTTAGTGAGTTGATCTAAAGATCATAACTTTTGGATTAAGGTTATTGCTTCTAAAATGATGGGGTCCAATGTACTAACAATTTTAGAAAGCTTCACCTTGTTCTCTGCCACTTCTTGGTTGATTTTCTCTACTAGCTTGAATTGGAATTTTTATTCTGCACGCTCTTCAATTGCCTTTTTAGCATTGACATTCTGAGATGTGATAGCTTCTGTGAGAATGAACAATTGACCAAATATAGGATTATATTGATCAATGTTAGTGTTAGGCACTATATGTTATAGTATATATTTTGTAGTTTCCAGGACCTTTGTTTCTTTTGTAGCCTTTCTAAGCTTATCCTAGATAGATTTTCTCTCTCAAAGTCTTGTATACTTTGTTAGCTCATTTGGATCCTGTGTTCTAGGATCGCATGCTGGAATCTCAATAATTTGATCCAAAGTGACTAGATTCTTATTCTTTTTCTTCTTCTTCTTTGAGATTTGTGTTGATGTATATTTATGAACTACTAGTGCTAGTTCATTTGTCTTCTCTGAAGTGCTCGGTGAAGGCTTGGTAGATGAACTTTCTTTTACCTTCTTCTCATTGTCAACCTATCGATTAGTTGAAGACGTCTCCTCATTAACCTTGGGTTCATCTATAGATTTTTCTTCTGTATGATGTGGTGTATCATATTTCTTTTCTTCTTCAATTTTCTCTTTCTTCTCTCCGTCTATTTCTTGCTTCTCTACATATTTTTCTTGCTTCTCTACTTCAATATATTTGTCTTGCTATGTATCAGTAGCATCTTTTGGTTCTTCAGATGTGTCCTTTTGTTCTTCAAATGCATCCTTTTGTTCTACATCAGCCTTGTCTTCGGGTATGCTATCACCTTTGGTTGGTGTCTTCTCCTTTTCCAGGAGTATATTGATGGCTTCCATCAATATTGGAATATTGCCCGGTATGTTCACCTGTGCAGCATCAATTATATTTTCCTGATCCTTGGTCTGGTCCATGGTGACAGTGAAATCTTCATCTTTATGAATTTATTCTATAGGGTCATCGGTGATGTCAATGATTTTGTTGTGCACAATATTGTCCATAGTGGTTTCCAACCATGTCTCATCCGCAACATCCGTGTTCTTGTTTCCTCTTGTTTCCATTTCCTCTTTGTCCAATTCTACATTTGTGATGGTGATTGGTTCGGTGCTCTTAGTAGATTGATCATCCTTGGTCTCTTAATTTTTGGTTAGAGATTTTTACTTACTTCAAACTTTTTTGTTGCAACTGATCTGCTTGGAGTGTTTTGTAACGAGTTCGAGTCCCTCTTCAATGTTGTCACTTTAGGCTTTGTTTTCACTCTAGTCGCTTGGCTCAAAAATTGTAGGTGAGAAATGAAACTCCTCTGTCATCTATTTATAGAGTTTTCCCTAGATCAGGTCATTAGTGCTCAACCAATCCTCGGTTTGTGAAGATGGAGTCGTCGGTTGATACACTAACTTCCCTTTTGGTGAACACGCAATGTTTCAGGGCAGTCATCTAACTTATCACTTTTATCAACGGGTTTCGGTGTATTGCAAAGACAACTTATCAACTCACTTGATTACCGATAGATTTCGGTTTACACTAGCAACTTTAGCTTTTACATGTTAACCGATGATTCTCGATAAATGCAGACAATTCATCTTTGAATGTATACCGATGTATTTCAGTATGTATTAACCAAAGAAATTGTTTTCACATAATTTAACAAGTAATACCATAGTGATTCTACAATCATACTAATTTGGCATTTTTTAACTATGTATGATTGGAACTAATGTAAAATATAATTTGGTGTAACGCAGTTCCATACTTACTTTTTCTGCTTAGGTGGGTGTGGTGATGTCACCAGATCCACTGGATAGGGTGTCACCAATTGCATTGCTCGGTCCAGCTTCATCATTGTTTGTAGCTTTCCTCCACATTGTGTTTCTCATCTTCTTGATGTCTTCAATGGTGTTTCCATTGGCAAAAGTGTTGGTCTTTGTCATTCGGTCTCTGTAGTATTTCTTGAGATGACCGACTTTATGACAATGTAAACATGTTATTCCATGGCTAGTCCATCCCCTAGGTTTTCTTTACCATTGTCTCATACAAATTTGTAGCAATGTGACCAAATCTTCCACATGTTGTACAATTTTCCGAAGTGTTGTAATCCCATACATACTGGTTACTGACTCTTTTTGGTTGTTGGGCAGATTCTTGGCCTTTAGCTTCTATGCTTTCTTTTTCTTTTTCCAACATTCAAGAGTAGTGTGCCCATATATTTTTCAAGTAAGACAACATTTGTCCATGTAGGTTTCCTTCTTTGGTTGTTTCATCTCAGACTTACATTCATATGCTTTATGTCCTTTCTTTTTACATTTATAACAGAATCATATGAATGAAGATGTAAGTTTAGGAATACCTTTCATTTTTCTCCTGCATATATTTGATGTGTGGCCTTTCTTTCCACAATGATTGCATGTCATCTTTCTTGGTCTCAGATTTGTATAGGGATTCTTTTGATCAGCTTGTTTGGGTGATTCTTCATTCTCGCTATAGCCTAGTCTAGTGTCACTATTGGCTCTCCTTTGTCCATCAAGAAAATCATCCATTCTTTTATTTCTTTCTTCAGCTCTTTTGATTATCTCATTATGCTACTACTGAAATTCTAAGTTCTTATTTCAACTTTTAATTTTCTTCCCTTAGTTTACCGATAGCTTCTATTCTTTCAATGAGTTCAAAATTCATTATGTTTGCCTCTTGACTCATAAGAATAATCATATTAGTAATCTCATGATGATGTTCTGTAAGTCTTTGTATTTCAGACTCTTTTTCTTGTATTTTTTATGTAATCTTTCTTCTATCATCAATAGCTAGTGTTCTTTCTTGCTCATCTTGTCTAGCATTGTTCATGACATCAATCATTCTTACCATCTGTGTCTCTTGACCAATTTGTAGATATTTTACTTGTCCAGCCAAATGTTGATTGATTTCATTTAAGCTTATGATGCTTTCCTCTGATGTATCTGATGCTTTTCTTGTAGTAGATCCTAAAAAATCAAATAGATCTGGTATCTCTTTCGCTTGGTAATCTGTCTCATTACAGCAAGATGCCATAATCTTTCTTTCATCTAACATATGTCTCATCTTGATTCTAGCTTCTTTATACTGCTCATAGAAGATCTGAATTTCTAGCTTCTGATTCTTAATACTTTTTTCAATTCTATACTTCTCCATTGTATGATATTTTCTCTTAAGCCTTTAAGATTTCCCAATAAGATATCTAGCTCTGATACCAATTGTTCAAAATAATTGGAAGTCTGTACTGAGAGGCAAGAGATGAATCAGTACCTCTAAAACTTTTATCTCTTTTATCCTTTAACCTTTATGTAATCAATTGTTCATCCAATCATTTGTTCTATACTTTATTTGGGTAAGACATATGAATTCTTTAACTTAATCAAACATGTGAACCTTCGTAGAAACATTCATGAAAGTAATTGACTCATAACACATGATATTGTTGGAAATATTGTTTGTAAAGCTACAATGGAAACAATTATTATTTTTTCATTGATGTCAAACCTTAATAGGCGAGACTATTGCTATCTGTTTGAATACCATATCTATTGATTGATGGAGGACATTTAACAAGAAGACCAAGAAGAATGGTTGAGTTATGAGGAATTACAAAGGGTACTTTATCAGTTGGCACATTGTCAATGTGATATGTTGTTTATCTTTCACTGACAGTTTACTGAGAATAGTTTATGCCGAGCAAGTTTTGTGTCAGCCAAGCACCAGTGTGTGCCAAGCATATTTTCTTATATGTGCCAAGCGTCAGTAAATTTCTGAGGAACACAGTGTTGGCCGAGCAGCAGTATTTTGATGATTTATGAGATTTAAGATCTCTGGCCAACATAGTTGATTTTATTGGGACATGTAAAGTTAATTAAGGATAAGCACATTTTATCTACACTATGTAAATGCATGGTTAACCATAATTAATGCATGGATCAAAGATTTAATTGGTGATTGTATTAGATAAATAAATTAATTGTAATGATGGAAAGATCTATTAGATCTGACCTAACCTAAGATCTACGATCTTGATTAAGCGGCAAAAGATGTATCTGACCTAGAAGGAGAGGTATATGATAACCTCAAGGGGTTATTCATGGATACAATTGTGTATGTAGAGTATGCAAGAGGATTGCATGGTTAATTAACTGACTGGCAAGATCTAAGCAAAGACAGCTAAGCATAGAAGAAGAGAGAGATTTCTTGATAAATTCCCAAGCAGATCTGAATTTTAAGATGAGAATAGAGGCCACTCAGTGAATTAGCATTAGAGCTGAATTGGATCTAGATTTGCAAAGTAAGATGAATGTATCAGATCAAACTTGCTGATTACTTTCTAACCATTGTATCAGTTAAAATCCTTTAACTAGGTTGACCTAACAGTCATTGTATAAATCCTTTGAGAAAGGTGACATTCAGATTGGAATGTTCTAAGTTCTCTAACAAAGCCACTCCTAACAGGGTGATTAAATCCTTTAACCAGGTCACATTTAGCAATGTATTTTGTAACCTTTAACAGGGTTGGCTCTTAACAGGGCATCACTTCAGAAGAGTGAAAACTTAATAGCATGTTATTGGTGGTTTTTCCCAAATTGGGTTTCCACGTTAAATCATGGTGTCAAATTGTGTGTGTGTTTTTGTTGTGTTTTACTGTTAAGTTTCTGCAAGCTTATTTCATTAGTACAGTAAACTACACACTTTTATATTATTGCTTCCAAGCATATCTGAATTGTTCAAATTGGTATTAAGTTTTAAATGGGCACATTTAGACCTGAGGATAAATGATTCACTCCCCCCCCCTCTCAGTTATTCTGAATTCATTCTAACAGATATGATATCACAAAAAACCTCTGTAAGAAGGTAAAAACTATGGTGGGAATGACACCCACAAATTCTTCACTATCTACACATTGGAAGGGGCTAGTTAAGGCTTACAATTTGATCACTTTTAATGATCTACCTTGTTAGGAGTATATATGGAGACCTATTAAATTCTACTTTGTTAAGAGCTTTAGAAACACTTTTAAGTGTGCACTCGGTTAAGAGATTTACAAAGGACTGTTAAATCCACCTTCCTTGAAAGGATTTTTACTTTTGCTTCACTTGTTAGAATGTAAGAATATTACTCTTTGACCTGATTTTATGCAATATACTATTTTTGATTATAGATCCTTTCAAGGTTACATGCATATGTGTATCACCTATTGTTATTGAATAATACCTTCGGTAGCCTCTATTCTTGGTTCTTGATAACCAAATTCACCTTTTGTTGTTCTGCTTCTTGAAACTCTCAGCCTAATCCATAGATGTGCTCGTTAGCTACTTTCATCCTCCTCTCATACATTTATAATGATTACAAAATCTATTTATAAGATATATTTGACCTAATTAAGTTTCATGTAAAATAAACTTAACTCTATAATCACAGGTTTACAACTTTATCTTGATCTCCTAGTCTGCATGTTTTAAATCAGTTAGACTGATTAAAACACTTACAATAATATTTATTGTCCCTTAAGTAATGGTTTTAAAAAAAAACAAAACTCTATAAATAGAATATGAATGTTTTATCTAACATGAAATTCAGATCCATTTTTTGCGGGTTGTAACTGACTTTCGGTGTTTGTTCTGAAATCAGTTTTACTATCTTTTGGGTTGCATGATTTTCTTCTTTTGGTTTTCATTGTGCTTGTCCTCTCGGTTTTCATTGTATCTGCTCACCGAGTTCCTCTATCGGTTTCCTCCTATCGGGTTCCACTTTATTTGTCGGTTTCCTCTTGTACTTAACACTTTCAGTGATCTCTAATATCTGTGCTTTCACTGATCTCTGAAAGTCTGTCTTTCCGTGTAGGTTTACCGAAGGTTAGAAAACTTTTTTTCCTTTTGTATACTAATGGAAAAATAATGTCATCATGAGGGTCAAGGTCTTTGTTTTGGAGATATGGACTAAGAAGGTTTTTAACCTTATTTCCCCGGTGCTGTCAATACTGGCTAGTTCAAAAAATGGAAGATGCCGAGTTTGAATTCTGCACATCTTCCCCACCTTGTTTTTTGGTCCTTTTTTAATGAAATATGAATATGTAAGGGCTCATGTTCTTTGGTTCTTCAAATGAATGCAACAATTAATTAGAAACATACCCAAATAGAAAAAAGGGTTAAGTCATGCATATGATTAAAAAAGCAATGACTAAGTATTCTTTAAAATAATTGTTGTATCAGTACCACAGTACATTGACACAAAATTCAATGAGCAAGATTCTCAAGCTCACCATAGACAACTTAAGCTACCATGACATTAATGATGAAAGGAGGGAAAGAAATTAATCACTCCTCCATAGAACCTAGCCTCTTCATATATGAATAAAGTGGTTACAACTACAGATTAGACAACTCACATTTACAATCTACAAACCCTCCATTGTTGGCAGGTTGGTTGACAATTTCTCGTAGAACTATTGCTAGGGCTTAATACAATCATTGCCTTTAGACCTTCCTCCCAGTTCAAATACATGGAAGACATCAAAGAAATTCCAAAATCACTTCCTTCAACCCAATAATTTGATCCTTGAACATCTCATGACATAGGTTTCAAAAGTTGCAGTTCCACAGTGATTGTTGACAAGAAATAATAGTCCTGTCTCATGCTAAAAAGCATACCAAACGAACACCTGACACTCTGTAACTTTGGGAAATTAGAATAGGAATAATTACAGTCCTCACCAATTTGGAGGATTTTCCACCAGGTAAGAAGGAATTTTTATATTTTTTTAGCATGTTGTTACCCCAACCTAGGGTTTTGTGCTTTTTACAAAGAAATGCTTGTGGCTCTAATTCATTTCTTACATTCATTAATTTGTACAAGATTTTACAGTGACCGTGAAAAGCAAAAATGACTGGAAATTGCAAAGAATAATAGTCAAGATTGACCATCGAACAATGGATTTAAAAATTGTATAAGTCCTAACTAAAATCCCAGCAGTTATCAACTATATTTAAAACTCCCAACCAACTTTTGACATTTATTTTCCCAAAATACCACTTTTTTATAAAGTTGCATTGACAACTTTTGTCACTATTGACAACTTTCTCCTAAAACTTTCTATGGACCCTAAATGACTTATAATAGTCATGATATGCCTAAATGAGGTTAAATATACCTTAGAAGAAGATTACATACAATATATTCATCCTTTGACACTTTTGATACATTTGACAATATTATGACAATGTTTGCCCATTAAAGCCTTTTAATCAACATGGCTCTTTTTTGAGTTACAACATCACAAAAATGGTCCATAGGACCTTATTCAAACCTTAACATAACATAAAATATGAGAAGAATCTAACTATCCTGATGGAGGCATGAAACCCATTGGGCGAACCTGCACCAAGGCTTGACTCCTAATGTTATCCTTGAAAGTTGTTTGTTGATGCCCATTGCAAAATTGATGAAAAAGTCAAGGCCATGAAGTACATTTTTTAATAAATGTATGTACACATACATACATGTGCATAGACATATACATACATGTACATACATACACACATATATTTGTATGTTTATGTACATATAAATATATATCAATCACCACATCTTTTGTTGCAATATCTAGCTTAAGGTTTACGTAAATTTACATACATGCATATATATACATATGCATAGAGATGTACACATATGTATGTATATAATATATAGATAGACACACGTATATACGGGTGCCAGCAAGAAGTTGTGTCCACTTTTTGGGCAAAAAGTGGAAGTGTTTTCCTATTTTTCAAATTTTTTGTCAATTGATGTCAAAATTTGAGGCACTTAGAGATTGAATCTCAAAAAAATCCACTAATAGAATATGTAGTTCTCAGAGTTTAGTTTTAAAATATGTAATTTTTTTTAATACCCACATGGTAGAAAATATATTTTATTAGGCATTGTTAAAAACTCCTTTTTCAAAATGCATGTTTCAGGACCATACCACACACGTGTACGACCACCCTATTTTGAAGTAAATAAATGAATTTTTGTAAATCCTTCTGAGGAAAGGTACCTAAAACATCAAAGCTTAATGAAAATATTTTTTATTTTTTTTGTTGTATTTATTTTTTTAATTAATTTTTAATTGACTATAAAGTACATTTTCAAAACCTCTGGTGTACGACCACCATAATTTGAAGAAAGTTTCACTTTTTTTTTTATTTTGAGGGAAATTCTATGTAGATTGATGTCATATAATTCATTTTTCCAAAAACATAAAATCAAAAAAGTTATTAAAATTTTAGTTAACCTTACTATTTGAACTTTAGGTACCACTTTGGCATAATAAATATTTAAAAAATGCTAAAATTAGTCATATCCCTACAAAATTTATATTTTTATAATTTATACAATATAAATTGAAATGGTTTTTCGTTTTGTCAAAAAATTCATTCGGGAAGACCTCTAAAAAATTATGACAAAGCGCAAAATTTAAATGGTAATGCCTTAGCCATATTTTGCAAAGTTAAGCACAAACTTGGTGGGACCAAGCCTATCCCTAACCAAAAACCAGGGTGTAGGTACGGTTCCCGGTCCTAATTTTTAGAAATGGGCACCTGTGTTTTTAAATTCAAAAAATGGGTGCCCATTTTGTTTTAGACCATTGAAATAGAAACGGGCACCCGTTTAATAAACGAGCGCCCGTTTAATAAATGGGTGCCTGTTTCTATTTAAATAATGGGTGCCCATTTTTTACAAAGCCGTTGGAGACAAAAAACTGACTGTGGGCCTGATCTCAATGATTTCCAAGTATTCAATCATTTCTATGACATATTGATACAACAAAAATAATATTTTTACCTACATTCTCTTTTTTTGTCTTGTTCTAAATTTGAAAACAAGGGATTAATTTGAATTCAAAATTTGGTGCAAACATGGGATCAAAGAAATGCAGAAAGAGGCAAAGAAAGGTTCTCATAGTTGATGAGGTTGCAGCAAATAGAGAGAAGGTGACAAAATGACAATGAGAAGGAAGAGCAATAATTCAAAACCTAAAAAATCCTGGAGCATCGAGTTCAACAATCTTTTCAGAAGAGGAGAAGAATGAGGACACCATGATGGATGCAGAGGTTGAAGAAGAAAATACAATAGGAGAAAATGTAGGTTCATTTTCTAATCAAGTGTTGGATATAGGTATGTCTTCACATCCAAATGAAACTTATTCTGATAAAGAACTTGATCCTTTTGTATTAGGGGGTTACTCTTTAAATCATTTAGATTTTCTTCCTGAAAAAAAAGTAACAGATTATATTGCACATCAAACACCACAAATTAGTAATGTTAATCATAATGATAAAGGAACTGAATGTCAAACCCCAATTGAAAGTTAAATTCAAACCCCAATTAAAATCGACAATCAAACGACAATTGAGATCAACAATGTGGATGTAGACATACAAACACCAATTGAGAAAGAAACCCCCAAAAATGATAATGAAATGAATGAACAATTTACAATTAAAAGTGATGTTCTAGACAATCTGCTTGGTTTGGTTTCATGGAGACAGATTAGGACACACGCGAGTAAATTGTTTAGAGAATTTTTTAATAATAAGAAATTTGGGTTTCAATGTCAATTAATGTTACAACTAATTAAAATGACTAAAATACGAAGTGATGAAGAGGTTAGGTATTTATGTGAAATATAAGAAGAAGGAAGAGTCTCTAAAACAAGTTGTATCAACTGTTGCTAGTTCATTTGAGACAATTTTAAAGAAAATTCATTCTAAAGATAGGAATGTGGCACGACGAGCAATAACAACACCTTTAGTAAACAAAACTACTTGTGATAAAAGAATGATGACAACCATAAGTGGATATCTTAATATTCATCATAAAACTTTAGCAAGAGCTATAAAGAGAAGAGTTAACTTTGAAAGTGATCTGATAAACCATTTGTGGAGCTTTAGTGACAAACTCCCGAGGTCTGACATGAAACTTACTGGTGAAGTCAAAACTTTGATTAAAATTTTTTGGCATGATAATACAAGAGTATCACATAATTCTAGAGATGTTCTTAAATTAAGAGTCAGCTCAAAAATTCATGATCCACATTCAAAACACCTTTTGGATATGACTCAAACTGAATTGTATAAAACATTTGTGGATGTTAAGGTGTTAACTATTTCTATTAGTCAAAGATCTTTTGAAAAATCTAAACCATGGTATGTAAGGATTAACAAGGAAAGAGTAACGTGTTGTTGCAAAATTCATGTTCAATTTCATTATCATTATGATGTATTTTGATCTATATACGTTCTACCATGAATGCTAATGAAATGTTGCAAGAATGTCGTATAAATATAGCACCTCAAATTGTAAAAGAATTTATATCAGGTTTGTTTTGTAACCCACCTAATGAGCATTTTTTTTTTCTTTTGAATGCATGTGTTTCTGGTGTATGTGATGTATGTGGCAATCTTGCATTTTTAGATGAATGTTTGCATGAAAGTCTTTCAATTGATTTTGGTCATCAATTAGTTGATGTAAAAAGATTTAAAACTATTGAGTATCCATTGAAGGATGGAAAGGTTGGAAAATGGTGTGAGGTAATTACTGAAAAATTTAGTGTTCATGCATTTATGAACAAATTCAAGAATAAGGTTGTACTAAATATGTGAAACAGTCCCAAAATGCTAGATGGCTTGATGGACAATTTTGCATATGAAAGAATACATTTCCAATTGGTAGTATAATTTCAGTTGTTGACTTTGCAAAGAACTACACACTTGCACCACAAGATGAGATCCAACCACAATATTATAATTCAGTGCAAGTAACAATGTTTGTTCATATTGTCTATAGGCATGCACCTAATAATACAGAAGATGATCGAAATTTTTTGAGAGAGTATCATTTCTATATGAGTGATAATAAATTGCATTAATCAGAGTTTGTCCAGTATTGCTTTAAGATCTTTTATGAGAATTTAAGGGAGAGTGAAATTCATATAACACAACATCTAATATGGTCAGATAATTGCACAGGGCAATTTAAGAATGCTAGAATGTTTTATTGGTTGAGTAGGACACGTAAGAAAAGTAATGTCCAACATATTTGGAGTTTTTTTTAGGGTGGACATGGTAAAGGAGAACACAATGGTGTTGATGCATGTGTTAAGAGAGCCCTATGTTGAGAGAAACTCAAATTTGAGGAAAATGCAAAATTTAAAGATGCACGTGCAATTGTTGAGTGGTGTAAAACAAGTTTGTCTACAAGTTCAAGTCATAACTCTACAATCAGGTGTTTCTTTTGGCTAGTTGAAGAGAATTATATCCTTTCAAGATATGATGGTGATACAATCAGTGGGTTTGCTAAATGGCATTCATTTATGAGTTCTAATTCTAACACTTGGACTATATGGACTAGGGATCTTGCATGTTTTTGTCAATTTTGTGTTGCAAGTGAATGAGAAGAATGTGAGCATATGGAATGGGTTAAAGAATGGAAACAAAAATCCTTAGCACCTAGTGATCCACAAGATCAAGATGATATAAGAAATGAAGACCTAAATCATGCATTTGCATCAGAAGATTGTGATCGTGTTTCAGACCTCATAGAACCTGGTAATTTCATTCAATTTATTGTAAAACTTTAAAGTATATTATTAATGTATGTCTTCTAATTTATTATTGTATTAGAATTATATGTCTAATAAATTTTATTTGTACATGTACTTAATTTTGTTTTTCAGTACATGTGTATGTTGTTGTTGTACCCAAGGATAATGAAGAGCAGACTGATTATTGGCTAGCTCGATGTGTACAACCTAAAAAAAAGTTGATATGTCATGAAGTAGATGATGATGGTTTTGAGTATCCAATTGGGTCTATTGTGGTTGTTGGTACATGGCTACGCAAATAGATAACAAGAAGGAATGTTTTTCTAGCTTTTGAAGACTACCAATCAGAAAAGAAGATTATACATTATTCTCATTTGGTAGTGGCAACAAATATCAAATTGGAAAGATACAAGGGAGACCTGCTAATAAAATATTATGGACACTTTCAATAGAAAACCATGAGGCAATCATAGATGCATTGCAGAAAAGAGAGGATGTTGATGGGACATTAGATTGAATCAAATGTATACATGTAAGTTTTTGTTAATTAATATATTTCTTATATGTAGACATGACTTCTTTCAAGTATCATACATGTAGAGCTAATTACTTTGGTTTTTAGGTGTCAAATATAACTGGCTGTAACATATCAGACTGTAAATTGTGCAATTTACAACTTTTGGCTAATCAAATTTGTAATAATAGGTAAGTTCAATTCATTTATCTAACTTTTGGATCCTATAAATGAATTTTACATTTAAATGCATATTTTCTAACATTTCAACATTCATTTTTATGATGCAGGATCTAGAAGAACATGTAGACATGAACTATTTATGAAGTTGAATCTATATTCATCCAAGTTTGGTTTTATAAAATACATGAACTATTTTTGAAGTTCAATGTACACTTGTAAATTTGTCCAATTTTGGTTTTATTAAATACATGAGCTCACTTTTCTTCATGTCCAATTTTTTTAATTACAATTTATATTTAATTTAATTACAATTGAATTTAGTTATTCAAGTATGTATCCATATTTCATAGTTCAAATTAATTTATGTCATGGTTTTAAAAGATAGATGGTATTTTTATAGTTAATC
>MU225906.1:581519-594749 GCA_018584345.1 Thuja plicata
GTGTATATACATGTGTGTATATATACACATGTGCGTGTATATACAAACCAAATTTAATATTTTGTAGAATCCGTGACTATAAAGATGTATATTATATTGCTATAAAGATGTATATATATACACATGTACATGTGTGTATATATATGCACATGTGTATATAGACACATGCATATACACAAATGTGTATATATACACATGTGTGTATATAGACACATGTATATACACACATGTGTATATACACATGTGTATATACATGTGTGTATACACACATGTAATGTGTGTATATACACAAATGTATGTATGTGTATACACATACATGTGTGTATGTGTGTATATATACACATATGTGTATATGTGTATACATGGATACACACTTGTATGTGTCTATACACATATGTGTGTATATACACACATGTATGTGTGTGTATATAACACATGTGTGTATGTGTGTGTATACACACATGTGTATGTGTGTATATGTGTATACATGTGTATGTACACACATGTATACACATATACACATGTGTCTATATATACACACATGTATCTATGTATATACACATGTGTGCATGTGTGTATATATATACACATATACACACCATATTCAAAGAAATTAAAAAATAAAGAATTAAAATTCCTTATGCATCTTCTCAGTCCTCTTCCGGGTGAACCAAACGGGTCAGTCCATATTCCAAATTTCATTTTGAGGATAAGCATCTACCTGAATTGACCATATCTAGGATATGGTATTCCTGCTGCCAAATGGGCCCCTATGGAATTAGGGTTCAAATTATAGCAGATTTGAGCATTTTTCCTTACAATGTAAGAGAATTGGAAAAAAGAGACATGTCTTCCTCTAGAAATAATGATAAGGTCGGTCTGAATATCTGTGCCCCTTATACTGGAACTCAGGAGATTTCCCAGGTTGTTGAAGGCTTCATTAATGGTGGGGATTTAGCAAAAAAAGAGATCAGGACAGAGGATCTGTACACATGAATTCCCCAGAGCCAAAGCTTTTAATTAGGACTTATGGGGAGCCCAGGCTTAGAAATTTTTTCCTCTGCTACACTTCCTTTCGTTTGCTCTATGCTACTCCAATTCTCTAACCTAAGTTTTCCTTCAGGCACGTTTGGTAGTCAAAATTGACTGGAATTGGCATTAAAATATTCAGGAATTATCAAATTAGTTGTTTGTGTACATATTTTGAAAACGGAATTGGAATTAAGTAATCCCCATTTTCCATCCAAAAAGGTGGAATTCAAAAATGAATTCCAATTCCACTTTTTCAGAATTGAAATCTTTGCAAATGTGATAAACTGGTTGGGTCCGTGGCGTAAGGGTTTTTTTTAGCGCGAATTTCTCATTCATTGTGTTCGATGATAGGCTCTTCCTCTCCCTCTGTGCAGACTCAAGGTTTCCAAACACTCTTTATCATACCAGGTAATTTCGTCTTTGATGTTTTTATGTTGGATTCAGTTCTTCATACTAAATGAAATGCAGACCAAAACATGAACTAACACAGAAATTGGTTAGCGTCATGAGCGTTTAAAAAAAAGAGGAGGATTGAACGAAAAAGGAAAGGACATTGGGATCATCTGCGTGAGAGAATAACCAGAGATTTCTTGCAATAATATTCAGGTTCGCCTATTTACCATGCTCTTCATCCTAAGTCACTGTTTCTTGAACACTACTTAATCTATGAATCACTACTTTCACTAAAAATCTCTATTTGTTAAACGGTAGCACTTGTTTCTGAAAAAAGAAACTTGTTGTCATGGGTTAAGAGAAGGTGTCCCGTAATTAAACACGAAGATTGTAGCCACATCTAAAACCCTAGATAAGTTCCATCTAAAATCTAATTAAATTGATTAATAATATTGATAATCTACCAGACCTCTAATGAATCGTAAGACTAGACAATATGCAAAATCATGCAGTAGCCGTCAGTATTTAGTGCTCTCTAGAGGTCTTTCCAAGTTATGCTTAGCAATCAATTATTTATGCCACTCTTATACTTTGAGGTGTTTGATCGTACATTTAATTTTCTAAGTACACTTGTTGTAATCTCTATTTATGTAAGTTTTGAAACATGTAATTTTGTTTGTGTTATTATTTTTCATAATGAAATCAAAACTACATCCATTGTTCATTCTAGTTTTATTATTTTTAAATGTGCATCTCTTGATTGTTTAAAATAGTATTGTTACAAGCAACAAGCTTACAAAATAATTATCATAAAGTAGGTATCACTAAAACATATTGGAAGAACTATAACCATATCATATAGATGACTAAAACATAGTGAAATTAAGTAATATTATAGAAAAAATATGACTAAACATTGTGGATTTAGGTGATACCATAGGAAATACATGACTGAATCCTACTACAAAGACATTAACATATAATGAAAACCTTTCATTCATTTTCTTGTCACCTATTACAAATGTAAGGTTCCAGATTTATCAATAATAACATTTTTTATATTTTATAATCATGTCACATTTTTATCTATTCTTGAATTGAAAATAAATATTGTAGAAAATTTACATGTTTAAACTAGAATAATTTGATCTACTTTGCAAAGCAAATCCCAAAATATGTTGCTTCATCAATAAAAAATCACATGTCTACAAACTTAATCAATCCTCTTATTATAGTAAGGAAAAGGAGGCAATGCCTCATATCTAGAGGCAACACACTCTAATACACTTGTAGGTGTTGTTAGTTAGTTACGAAAGGTTTGCAGGAAACTTTCTATATGAGAAAGCAATGCCTAGTTTGCATTTGCATTCATTTGCAATTTCTTTGAGCACCTAGAGGCAGTCCCAACCTATAGGTTACTAAAAGCTGTAATGGTCAACAAGATATTAAACATATCAAGAAGAATTGGGTTTTGTGGGGTAGAGGAGATATTTTTTTCACCCTTATGCTTTTTTTTTTGAGCCCTTTCTTCTTACTTTTGAGCTACCTTTAGTTATCGAGCAACCTTGGGCTACTATTGTCTAATATCATTCTCCCATAATCTAGTCTCCTTCACCTTAGCTTCAGTCAATTTTCTCACTTGCTTCTCCAACCTAATTTCTTTCTTTTCTACCTTATTTTCTTCGCATTCTATTTTCCTCTCCCTCATCTACTCCTTTTTTTCCCTATTGTAACTCTTTGTTTCTTTTCTTTTGTGATTGTTTTTAATTAAAAATGTCAACATAGGTACTAAATGTTACCTATTATTGCCTACTCAAATGAAGCACTCCTATACAAATTCCCCTCAATGTTTATTGCACCCTCTATACTATAAGTCTACAAAATCTATTGGCTGATATTTTTTGATGTGTCCCCACTTCTTGGGTTCATGGCATTAAGTTAGCCTCTTGGTCACTTATGTTACTTTCCTCCTCACAATCAACATCAACTTGGTAGTCCCAACACAATGCATTTGTAAAGTAATAATCGACTCTACTAGATCATTCTATGGTTAGAATGTCATGGAAATGGTGAAGTTAACCTGAATGAAATTTGTATACACTCCAACTTGTGTGGTTGCTTCCTTTATCCATTCTGGTTACTTTCTTATGTTGGAAATTCAAACCTTATATTGTAGTTTTAAGACCCTATAATAAGTCATATGGTATTAGGGATCACTGTCTAAAGAAAATGTTACCTACTTTATGATCTTTCTTCAATCTTTTTCTATTTTCATTGACATTGTGATATTGCTATCAAAATTCAACCGTGTAATTTTTAAGTTAGACTCGTTGACCCATTCTTATGAGTATTAGTATGTCAATGTTTTTCAATCACTATTCTTATACATATATCGCTGCTCTTTTCACATTTGTATACCATTAATATCTCTGACCTCTGGCTGACTTTCTTTGCTACTTAATTTTTCTTACCTATCTCAAACTTGCGAATGATCTTTATATTTGTTGGTCCATGCATAGAAGGCTTCCATCATCCACTATCTTTATCTTCTCTCTTGAAATGGATGCCTCTATTTAATTGAAAGCACATAGATGCATTCACATCACTGCCTGAAATACAATACGTATCCACTCTTAGTCATATGTTCATTAATGAAAATGGCATAACATTATTGTTTCTAGCTAGTATTATTCATTTTGTTCATATCACGTTTCATTGTGATTAATGTGAATATTAGTTTTTTGTGCATTTCTTTTAGCTAATAATGGATCATATCGAAGATATACAAGTTCAAGGCCTCATTCTTAGGAAGACCAGGGACATTCATGTTCTTGCAGCCCTTGCCGCAGTCATAGTGGTCTCTATAGATGAAGGTAGAAGACAAACACATAAGCGCAAAAGAGAAGAAATTACTTTTTATAAGCATATTATCCATTCTAATGACACAGATTGCCATGACCAAATACGCATGACTAGATGAGCCTTTTTTTGTCTAGCCAATATTCTAAGACAAAAAAGAAGCATCACAGATACAATAAACCTCACATTAGAAGAACAACTAGTGATGTTCCTCCATACAGTTGGCCACAATCTGAGGAATCAAAAGATTGGCCATAACTTTGGGCACTCAGGAGAGACAATAAGTTGATACTTCCACAAGGTCTTGACAACTATATTAGTGCTCTATGTCAATTATCTTCTACCCCTTTGTCAAAACACTCCTCCAGAAATTAGTGTGAAGCACCATTTTTATTTGTACTTCAAGGAAAATCTCCTATGCATACAAATTTGTTTGATTGAATCTTAAACCTATTTCTGAATTTTCATTAATTATAAATTTGTTGACTATAGGATTGTGTGCGAGCAATTGATGGATCTCATATAGCTGTCACTATTGATGTTGACATCCAAGCTAAATATCGCGATAGAAAACATAACTTGTCACAAAATGTTGTGTGTGTGTGTGTGTGTGTTCATTTGATTACAAGTTTCAATACATCCTAACTGGTTTAGAAGGGTCTGTTGCAGACAGTTATTTTCTATCTTTGACTCTCCCCAAATCGGATCCACTAGTGGTTACCCAAGTATATATAAAATAAGATTGTATATGTGTGAATATGATAAATATTATAAAGTTATAACACTATACTTTTTTATGTAGGAAAATTTTATTTGGTCGATGTTGGATATCCAAATATACCAAGATTCTAGCTCATCGGTGTATACGTCACCACCTAAAGGAGTTTTCAAGAGCAGAACTGATAAACACACCAAAAGAGTTGTTTGACCATCGACACCCCGCACTTAGGAATGCAATAGAGCGTAAATTCGGGATTGTGAAGAAACGTTTTCCTATCTTGAGGTATGCGACATTTTATCAAATCATGACATAAACAAAGATTATTTTTGCATGTTACATTATATACATCTTTACTATGATAGAGGATGGCCTTCCATCCGAAGGGGAAATCGAAGAGGAAGATGGTCGTGAGGGGATAGATGTACCAATGCTTGAGGAATATGGTTTGACTCAATGTGATAGAGATGACTGAGGGAAGTTTCGACATGAAATAACATGAAGGATGTGGGAAGACTATAGATCTTGATCTTAGTCATAGTTTACATGTCTATTTCAAAACTGTACCATTATCATAACACTTTACTTATATTTTTGTACTATTGCAAGTAGATCTTCTAGTATATTTTAGTTTCCCTTTTTAAACCTAACCTCTACCATGACTTCTTTGCTAACCAACATAGACTATCCCATAAAACTAACTGTATCAAACTCTATTTGAATTTTATATATTTATTTTGTTCCATATCTGGTCGTCATGTAACAACTATTGTCTAGGCATTAACGATGAGTTCAAACTTAATTTAGTGTTCAATAGAGATATGCATAGTACAAATATAATTGTAGTTGGTTCTGTTGATAATGTTTAGTGTTCAATGTACAAAGATTGGTGTTTAATTTTGTGACAACACCTAGATATTATGTTACTATTGATTAGTATTATATTTCAATAATGTTGTGTAGGACTTAAATTAAATAATAGCTACTTAATGTGATTCAACAATGTCACACATAGATATCTTGACCAACATGGAATTAGATGATGTTCAAGTTAGTCATGCAACTCTTTCTTTGAAGAAGATGGTATGGACAAAAGATATGGAACACAAGTTTCTAGACTTGCTCCATGAGCAAGTGCAGCTTGGAAGAAAAGGTGAAGGGGGTTTCAAAAAGGAAGCTTGGGCTGCCATTGAAAGGAGGTTCAATTCGGAGTTGCAAATGAGCTTGACAAATGATAATTTCAAGAACAAATTGAAGGTATGGAAGAAAGAATATAGAATTATGAAAGATTTGAAAAATACAAGTGGTTTTGAGTGGAATGAGAGTACTAAATCTATGGATTCTAATGATAAGGTTTGGGATGAACTATTGAAGGTAACATTCCATTTAAATATTTTATTTTAAGTGAATATATCTTATTAAGTTAGCAACCAAATACTAATAATTATTCCAATAATTGTGCCAACATGTAGAGAAAAGAATTTATAAATTCTAAAGTGTTTAAGAGGCAACCATTTTATTACTACAATGAGTTAGCCATCATTATGGGAAATTACATAGTTGAAGGTACCACAGCTGCAATGGCTCAAGAGACCAAACAAGGGCACTTTATGGAGGAGGCCCTCGATCTTAATGATGAAAAGGATATCACTGCACCCTTTTAGAGTGTTTCTGATGATGATGATGATGATGATGATGATGATGATGATGATGATGGTGGTGGTGGTGGTGGTGGTGGTGGTGGTGGTATCCCTACACCTATATCCAATCAATCTACTACAGGCGGCACAAGGAATTGTTCATCATCGTCATCAAGGAGGCTAAAGAGGAAGAGAGGAAGCATAGCTAGTCCCTTAGATGCAATATGTGAAACCATAAAAAAGATAAGTGAGGGCATGAGCAAGCTTCAAATTATGAAAGTGGATAAATATCACGTGGATAATATCTTTGATAAAGTGTATGATGCACTAAAAGGCATCCTTGAAATTAATGAAGATACTATGCTTGATGCATATGACACCTTTTTGGTTGAACCTGAAAAAGCCAATGGGTTCTTGAGATTGCCTGAAGGGGAGAGAGTCAGATACATTCAAAGAAGGTTTGGAGGACTCTAGTTTTTCAAATTCTTCCTTTCATAGTTTATATGGCACTTTTAGCATAATTAGTAATTAGTTTTGTTTTGCGAGAGCACTTGAATGTGCATGGATGATTAAAAGTGTTATTACAATTTTATCTTTAATGAATCACATTTGGCATAATTCATGGAATTATCTAGAGGTTGCCATTTCATGTCACACTCTTCCTTGTGCCCAATACTATTTTAATTGTGATTATTTTGTAAAAATTCATTTTGTGTGCAACATTCATTCTAATGGATGATACCTCTATAACAAGTATTTCTCTAAGTTTTATATGATCCTTTTTTAAACCAGAAAATGACATTCCAAGTAAAAACCACTCCATATTGTATATGATGTTTTTATTTTGTCTATTTCACTGTGAACTTTGCCGACTCCCACTAGCTTTTCTTTTCCTAGTTTGTATTCTAGATTTTTCCAATGACCTCTGTAAATTGAGGTAATTGTAATCCTTGTATCGTGGAACAATGAATCTTAATTTACTTAGTGTTGCAGCTCTCTATCCATAGTATTTTGTTTGCAGCTCTTACCTCTACCCACATCATTCAATCTATGCTTCCAATTGAAAACTTGAGCCAACTAATTTTGTGTAACTCTATTCTCACAACATTTATGAGAGAATTCACTTTCCATTATTCACATGTCTTATTTCACCTCATTTGGGCACTATTTCAAGCTACCACATGCCTATGACAATTGATGAAAAAATCCACTATGAGACTTCCTAATTTGCGCAGACAAAGTTGTGGCATTGACAATCTTCATCCCTCGTGCTTTATGAGTGTTCAAGCTATAAAATTCTAATCCACCTCTCAATCCATAAACTGCTTCAAAATTCCATGACACACACACAAGCTAGGAGCGTACTCGCAGAGTTTGTAATGATCTGGATTTTGTACCCACCAACTATATTTGCTACATAAATGTCTATAGTTTTTTCAACAAATCTATTTTGTATTATTCATGTGACCATTACAGACCATGAAATAGATTGCATAAAACTTCACACTTTGTAGACAATGCATCCATGAGATCTCATTTCTTTGATGTACAAAAATAGCTTGTACATAGTGTTGGTTCCCAAAACTATAGATTGGAAATCCAATAGCTTTGCTAATTATCCTATAGGATTGCTTCAATGAGTCTTTGCCAGCAAATGAGAATAACCTAATTCCCCTACACTTTAGGCTTTGCTAAACTTCCTTGATCTCTCAAGATGGAAAATGCTCCTTGAGGTTAATCAGAATAAGAATACTTACTTATTACTTGTGTTTGAATGCTTTGAAAAAAGTGTTATATGTAAAGAATGTTTTATATATGAGATTATGCACTGAGAGTTTTCAAATATATATGGATAAAATGAAATAACTACAATGCTCTTGCAATGTAAAAAACCCTCTTTGAGGAAATACATAGCCAGTCCCTTATCCAACTAATTGGGTGAATTGTTGTCAAGCTTTGTTTGAACCCTCATGTACACTCTGCAATTTAACTTTAGATTCCCTCCTCCATGACATCAAGGATGAATTGGCTATAATATTTATTTTAGTCTAAATAATTTGAATTCCTTGGTAGGAAACCAATTAGACAAGGAATTGTATAGATGAGATATTTGTATACAACCCTTGATACTCAAAAACCAATATTTAAAAAAATTTCGACATCTAACAGTAAAGAGGAAATTCTTGAAACTAAAAATGCAAAGGACTAATCCAATCAAAGAAAATAATAAACTTACTTTCTCAACCTTGGATAGAATTTTGTTTTCTTGTATTAATAAAAAAAGTGAATACAATTGATTTTCACTTCGGTTGTAGTGACTGTCCATACATATTATCTACCTATAGTACTATCATCATAATAATATTATGTCTATATAACAGTTTCTATCCTAAGTGTCAGTTGTGGTATCCGATTTTATACAAAATTGATGGGATGCAGACAAGATTTCAACCAACACAACTATTAGTTGGGATTATTGGAATATTGTACTGAGAGGGGAGGGGTGAATTAGTACCTCTAAAACTTTTTATGTAGTTGGCCCATTAACCTTTCTGTCATCAAATTTGTATATTCCTATCTATCTGTTCATCTTTTCATATGTATGTAAAATCATAATATAAGTTCCTTACATGTGTAAACATTCAAGAAACATACATGAAAGTAAATAACACATAACACATGATATGATATCGCAGAAAACTCCTATTAGGAAGTAAAAACTGTGGTGGGGATGTCTACCCACAAAACTTCACTATCTGCAAATAAGAAGGGAGCCAGTTAAAGCTTACAGTTGATGAATTCTGATGATCTACCCTATTAATAGTATTAGAGTGGAGACCTATTAGAATCTACTTCATTTGAAGCTTTAGCAACACTATTAAGTGTACACTCTGTTAGGAGATTTGTCAAAAAATTGTTAAGTCCACCTTCTACAAAAGGATTTTAGATGTGATGCACTTGTTAGAATGCAACTACAATATAAATGTTGATCTGATAGTATATGCAATCTCTAATTTCTGATAACAGATCTTGTAAAGCTTACAATGTATAAGTAATCACCTTGAGTGATTGAATAATCCTTGTCTCTGCTCGTTGATAGCCTGGTCTGTGTTCTTGAGAACTGATATGATCTTTTTCTGAACTTTGCATGAATTCTCTTCTGCTGCTTAGATTTTCTTCATGGCTACAATCATTTTTAAAGCTTACTTCATGTCATTGTATTACAAATGATTGAACATCTATTTATACTAGTTTCTAGTTCTATTCTTGATTCACGCTTTTCAAATTAACTCTAGATCCAAGGTTTACAACTTGACCTTGAACTTTAGTTAGTTATGTTTTAGATTCGTTAGGATTTTTTAAAACATTTACGCTATGCTTGCTTGACCCTCAAGTAAAGATTTAAAACAAATTAAAACTCTCTAAATAGAATTACAATGTTTTATCTGACGTGTAAAGTCAGATCCACTTTTTGCGGGTTCTGTAACTGACTGTCGGTTCTGATGGTCGGGTTGCTCTGTCAGTCTGTCGGTTTTCTGATGTGTCAGTGTTCCTTTACTGAATTGATCATCGGGTATGCCTTTTCTATTCTATCGGCGATGTTCTCAAAACTGTACCGTCGGTTATGCTTGTCGTCAGTTTTGACACTTGTCAGTGTTCGTTGGGCAATTCTATATTTAGCATTTTCATGTCAGGCATTGTCATCTTGTCGGTTTCTATCCGTCGGTCATGCCTATACCAATTACTTTTATCATTTTTTTCACTTAATTATACTAATGGCAAAACTTAATGTCATCACTATTCCTATAAACTAACTACTTGAAACTGACAACACTTAAGTTATAATAAGACAATAAAATAAAACTAAAACATAAAGAAAATTAATCCAATATACATCCTTTACCTTTCCTTCCTGATAAACAATCTCCGGGCTAGACTAATGGTTGTTCAAAATAAATGAAGACATTCTCTTATTCACCCCATCTTCTTCCTTCTCTATGTAACTCACATTACTTGATATAGCTTCTATCATTTGCATAGTGGATTTGGTGGAGCATCAGGGTCCCTTCTAATGACTTCGAGAACATGACTGAGCTTGAAGTGAGAAGGCCTCCACTTCCTAGCCAATTCTTATAGCTTGGGTTTGTTTTCTTTGAAGAAATTCTTCATATATGCAAGACTATTATAGCTTGCATGGACTTCATCACACTACCTTAAAACACACTTAATTCTAAAAGAAAATATCTCATCTAATTTCTTATAATCACAATCCTTAAAGATATTTTCCTATTTGGAAAAACCCTTATCCAATTTTTGTGAACTTTCTGAAACTTGTACAACAACTTTTGGAGCCAATATTGTCCCGCTAGACCCTGGAGTCTTATACTGCAACAATTCAATCTCTATCTTCACCATTTTTAAATATAACTCATTGATTTGTTTATTCATTATCATCTCTTTGATCTATGACTCCTCAATCCTTTCCTATAGATATTTAACTTGTGATATGTTAAACATGGCTCGATGCATAAATTTTGAGGCTGAGGCTAGTGGATTTGTATTGTCAACTATTTGTACTACTGCCATCCCTTCTACCCCCTTTGATATATCAATTTTTTTTGGCTTATTGTCTCCTTTCAAACTCACCCATGTAGCCAAGGTTTCAATTTTGGGATTGAACCCCGACCCTTCAATTTTTTTCCAAAGAATCAATTCAAATATAAAGTTTTGATCATCTTGTTTCCTAACTGGGTCTAGTAAGAACAATTCCTTCAAGGAAAGTTCTGGTACAATTAACATATTAATCTTCATCACCATATCCCGAGCTTATTCAATAGTGCAAGTGATATTATCAAGATTGAGCTCATTAATCATTTGCTTAATTATAGCTTCATATTCAGACTCATCAACTCCCATGAGCTTATTCCTTTTCTTTTCTTTTCTTTGAAATCCTTCATCTTTTATTGGATCCAAAAATCCTTGAACTCTTGGGTCATCATGAAGTCACCCTTCTTCAAGAATATAAGGGATATAGCTTCCCTTTCATCATTAAAGTCCACTGGAGCCTCATCTTCAAGGGTTTGGGTATTATAGCTATGAATCTCTTCTTGAAACAAAGGAGGTGAAGATGCTGGTACCATTTCCTTTTCCTCTCTTAATCCTCTAAAATGCAGGCTACATTCATTGAATAAAACTCCTCCTCTGAGTCCAAATATAAAACTAATAGAATTACTTCTTGTTCTTGAGTTGTAGGAAGTGTAGAATCTAAATTAGAATCTTGAAGTATCATCTTTCTTCTCTTTCTAGAAGGAGTTACTACTTTCTTCACTTTTATGGGCTCCTCCTGTTCTTGTTGTTTCCTATACAACACCTCAAAGTCTTCTATACATTTTTCTATCCATAGGACCTCGAGATCTTCTTAATCATGGAACCTCGGTAATCCCTTCTTCAAGCTTAGACATGATGCCACATTTCTTCACTTTCTGGGTGACAGTCAATATTTGATCAACATTTGTTGTAACATCTTCATCAATGTTCAACTGGTGCTTGAACCTATCCAAAAAGGATTTTGTATGTCCCTCGGGGTCATACTCTCTAGCCAACCAGTTAGTTAATCTATAATTCTTTGTGATATAATTTTTCACTTCACCCAACTTGTTGGCACCAATTGTATTTCCATCAAATTTCACTACATGAGGTAGAAATGTTCCTTTTCACCTAACACTTATCACCTCTTTCTCTAACCATAGAATTTGCCACATGAATTCTAGAAACCCCATTCTTTATAATACTTGGATAGGCAATTTTTGAGGCTATTGCCTGCATCTATAGATCCTGACCAAGGTATATTTAGGTCTGCAAATCCAATCACCAAAATTATAATTATAACCTTTGTCATGAAAGTACTCCTTGGGTCTGAGCATGGATTTAATGTTCTATGTCACCCTCCCCATTCGACATCAAATAAGCCTTAAGGTCCATACTATAAACACATCATGGAACTGGATATAATCACAATCCATACTATTCTTATCCCAAGACATGCACCATAGTTTTACTAGCAACTTATTCCCATGTCGATCATGAGTAGTCAACTTGAAGGAGTGGCTGAATTCTACTTTATTTTGGTACAGACGTAAATGTAATAGCAGAGAATAGTTTTTGAATGTTTTGGTGGTTTTCCATTTAATCAACTATTGATGTAGAGATCTTTCAATTTCAAAAGAGAAATCAAAATCCAAAAAGAAATTGGGTTTTTTGATCCTCATGCACATATACACAAATCTCAAGGGAATCTAAGGCCTTGCATCTTTGTCACAGACCTGAGACCATGCGAGGCAAGTATTTGTAAAGAAAACCATGAAGCCTATTACTAGGTTTGGACCCTTGTTGTTTATAGGTATCACCCTGTTATCATCCCCTCTTCTCCTGAAATAGGCAATCTCTCTGAATCCCGATATTTTAACCAATCTATAAAAATCAATGCTAAAACTCTCCCTGTTAACCTTGGTTAGGGCTTATCTACTCAAATTGAAACAATCCTCTATGCAAGACCTAGTAATAACTAGCAACCAGCAAGCGTTCGCC
>MU225907.1:4542-23839 GCA_018584345.1 Thuja plicata
TCATTATTTGAGAGAACAAGTCTAAGAAAAAGAGGTGATGCTTGAATATGTGCAATCAAAAGAACAATTGGCTGATATATTCACCAAGCCACTGCCCAAGGATACATTTGAGTACCTGAGAAAGAGAATAGGGGTCAAACCCATGTCTAAAAGTCACTAAAAATACTGAAGGTTACATCAACCATATATTATCAGAATATCAATCATAATTGATGCAAGCAGAAGTTGAACTTCAACACTACATCTGTATACAGAAAGGTATATATCAGAACCAAGCACAAAACAGATTGATATAGATAATGCATAAGGGAAATTCAAGGAATATATTATGGAAAGAAGAAATTGGTTGATAGAATGTTAGATATTTGTAAAATATTTGTTTGGCATTATTGTAAAAGGGAGAGAATGTTTCCATATTATCATCAGAAACTATTCATTATCAGATTACTCCAAACAGGGAGAGATCATATCCAAAGGGAGAATATTTGTATAAAAGTTGCAAATACAAAGCAATGACATCAAATATACAACACAGTCAAAGAGAAATTTTGACACCAACATAGGTCACAACACATCAGAAGAAGAAATAAGAAAGCTGCAAGAATCAAATCTAAGCTTACACAGAGTTTACCGACGCTCAGACATTTTATCGGTTATCAAAGAAAACTGTTTGGTAATTTGATGAATCTCAATAATTGTATTTCATATTGTATTAGAAATAGTATAATGTGATAATATAGCATGTTTCCATCAATGCCAAAGGAAGAGATTGATGACATGTAACTGATTGACTATATTAAGTTGAAGATGATGCAAGACATTAAATCAGTTAATGGTTTGTATTGTCATTGATGTCAACCTGATATCATCTTTATGATCATGCCAAAGACTTTAGAGAACTAATGGAATAAAGGTTATGCTTCTAGCAATGCATAAAAGTCTAGTATTCACTAAGTGATAGACTACATCGGCAGAGTGCACACCATCGGTAAAGACAGAGATTAAAGTCACAGTGATGCCCGATAAGTAGAAGATAGTACTGCCTAACAAAGCATAATCACATGATACCCAACGAGGTAAAAATAGTGTTTCCTGACAAACAAAGATCTAATGATGCCCAACGGATGGAGATCCCAAAGCTAATTGAAGCAACACCAACATAACTGGTAGTTGTCACCGATGACAAACTACAGAATTGACCGACGGAACAAAGAGATCAAAAAATGATAAAATATCTAGCTGGCAGAGCTAAAGGATAGACTTAACTAGTTTTTTTATTTGTTTTATTTGACCACAGTTAAGTAAGTGATTTATATAGTTAGAAAGAAGATAACTACAAGATAAATTAGGAGTTAAAGCCATAAATTAATTTGGCTAGATTGTTTTTCACGCCAAGAATCAAAGAACCAAGAATTAAGGAAAATCATGTCTATTTAAGAGACAAGCATAATTCATTATAGTGTGGTCAATATGCAATTAGATACATGAGGGAGTGAATTGATAGAAGATGCTGAAGAGAAATTGATGAAGGATTAACTTCATGCAGTCCTGATCAATCAAGCTGAGGGAGAGCTAAAGAATTCTGCAGACACTAACAGATAGTGAACCACAACATCACAAAGTAGAAAGAGTTAAGTACAAAGTAACTAAATTGATACATTGATCAAAAAGATATTGCAATTAAATAGATCTAAAAATCTGCAATTCAATTGCATTAGAAACATGTCATTTTGTTTCAGTTTAATCATTGAAGCATTAAAGTCTCTTAACAAAGTAGGACTTAACAGTCTTTTGTAATTGAGGTATATCCTAACAAGATTAATAGAAGGTTGACTCATGATAGTAGCACCGGTCTTACCTAAAGCCTATTGACAGTCTAAGAAGAAGGCTGATTCAAGGATGGTAGTAAGATTTTGTATAAAGCCTATTGACAGTCATGAGACTGATTCAAGGATGGTAGCGTAGATGCCAGATACTTAGTGACAACCTATGTATTGAAAATTCTCTAACAAGGTCACACTTAACAATGTGTTTGTAACCTATAATAGGGTTGGCTCCTAACAGGGCTCACTTCAGAAGAGTGCAAATTTAAGGTACCGGTCCCAGTGGTTTTTCCCTTAATAGGGTTTCCACATTAAAATCCTTGTGTTATGTGTGTATGGTTAATTACTTTAGTGTTTTACATTCTACATATACATTTATGGATTGACTGGTATACTCTGTATATTTACTGAGTATCAGTAAATATAGTTTACTGCTTATCAGTTATCAAGGAGTAACAAGTCAGACAAGGTAACCCGACAGACAGTTATTTGTTTCAAATATTTCAAGGGCATGCATCTTGTTGGGACTTTATAATTTGAGAAGTATTGATTAGTGGATTAAAGTTTAAATTGGATAAATTTTTAGGCCATTGATTCACCCCCTCCCTCTCTCTGTTATTACTAACATGTATTTACCTTTGCCTCACTACATTCTTCTGGCCATAAGTGCTTCTATTTCATCTAGATCTTGTTCTTCACTTTCACTTTCACTATCTCTTCTAGATGTGTGTCTATGAATTGAATTGCTTATTCTCATGGAAGACTTAAATGCAGACTCTAAGTTTGGTAAGAGACTATTGTAAAATTTATTCATCTCAAATGAAATCAGTCTACCAATTAAACTATCAAGAGTAACTTTATTGTTTGCTACTGATCTCATTTCTTGAATGACAAAAACTCTAATAGCATATACAAGTAGTAAGGTTCTTAAGATTTTACTTACCATTGTCTCCTCTTCAAGTGTACCTCCAACTCCTCATATAACATTGACTACATCTTTTATTCTTGTGTTGTACTGCATGATGTTTTCTCCTTCTTTCATTCTCAGATCATCAAATTTTCCTCTAAGGATTTCTACCTTTGCTCTCAAAACATTTGTATTACCTCCATGTACAAGCTTCAGTTTGTCCCACATCTTCTTTGTAGTTTTTCAATCCTTGACATCTTCAAATTCAACATCAGAGAGTGAGGAAGAAAGCTCTATGACCATGTAGTTGTGTTCATGCTTCTCTCTCAATTGATCTACTATTAATGATCCTGTGGGAAACACATATTTAGTATCTAGGAATTGATTAACATCATTACCAATGCCTGATAAGTGGAGTCTTATCCTACTTTTTCATGAAGCAAAGTTGTCTTTTTTCAACTTGGGCACATCTCATCTGTTCATCTTGTGATCTTGACTTAGGTCTTGAAACCTTCCATTCTAACCACACAAGCTCTGATACCAATTTTTAGTAATAACTAAGAGGGTGGGGGGGGGGTGAATTAGTGGTCTAAAAAAATTATCCCTTCAGACTTAACCACTAATCAATAGACCTCAGATTATTATGCCCCTACAAGATGCATGCCATGAAATACTAATAATGATTTAACTATTTGTCAGTTTTCCTTGTCTGTCCTTATTCTCCTTGATTATCGATAAGCAATATAACTATTTACTGAAACTCAGTAAATAAGAAGAGTATACCGATCAACCCAGTGTTAATTATGTCAGACACACAACAATAAAAAAATGAATTATACACACATAACACATGAATTTTTAACGTGGAAACCCTACTAGGGGAAAAACCACTGGGACCAGTACCCTAAATTTTCACTCTTCTGAAGTGATCCCTATTAGGAGCCAACCTTGTTAAAGGTTACAAACACACTATTAAGTGTGACCTTGTTAGAGGATTTTATACATAGAGGTTGTCACTTAGTATTAGGCATATATTGCTACCATCCTTGAATCAACCTCCTTCTTAGACTGTCAATAGGTATCAGGCAAGTCCAATGCTACTTTCATGAATCAACCTTTTTGGCACTCCTCGGGATGTAACTCAATATATAGAAGACTGTTAATTCCTGCTCTATTAAGAGACTTGATGCTTCAATGGTTAAAATGAAACACTATGACCTGTTCATGATGCAACTTTAAATTGTAGATTTTCATATCTATTTAATTACATTACCTCTCTGATCAATGTATCAATTCAATTCTTTGTGCTCCACACTTTCTTCTCTGTGATGTTGTGCTTCACTGTTCATCAGTGTTTACAGAATTCCTTAGCTCTCCTTTAGCTTGATTGATCAGGACTATATGAAGATATTCTTCATCTGTTTCTCTTCAGCATCCTCTTTCTATTCACACCCCTTAATCTCATTCATAAATTAATTAAGCTTGTCTCTTATATAGACTTGATATTCACTGTTTCTTGATTCTTGGCCTGAAAAACAATCTAGCCAATTAGATTTAAAGCATAACTCCTAATTTATCTCATAGTTATCTTCTTGCCAACTGTACAAATCATCTTTAAATCAATCACTTAACTCTGGTTGAATAAAACAAAGAAAAAAACCAATTAAGTCTATCTTTAGCTCTTTCTAGCTAGATATTTTATCATTTTTTGAACTCTCTATTCTGTCAGTCAACTCTGTAGTTAGTCATCGGTGACAACTGATAGTTTTGTCGGTGTGACTCTAGTTAGCTTTAGGATCTCTGTCCGTCGGGCATCATTGGATTTTTACTTGTTGGGAAACTCTATTTTCAGCTTGTCGAGCATCCCATGGTTTTTCTTCATTGGGAAACACTGTCTTTTACTCGTCGGGTATCACTGTGAATTTTCTTCTTTCCTTTACCGATGGTGTGCACTCCGTCGATGTTGTTTGTCACTTAGTGAATACTTGACTTTTATGCATTGCTAAAAGTATAACATTTGTTCCATTGATTCTCTGAAGTCTTTGGCATTATGTACATGACCGTACAGATGATATCAAGTTGACATCAATGACAATACATACCATTAACTAATTTAATGCCTTGCATTATCTTCAACTTAACATTATAAAACATTCAATCAGTTACATGTCATCACATATGTCATTGCTTCCATTTTTCACTATAAGTTTTTGGTGAACCCAAATCATTACATTTTTTCATTCTATTTTTTTTAAGATTCCCTTTATGTGCTTATAGGGTCACTTAACATGCATTTTTAGTGAACCTCAGTTATTACATTTTTCATTCTAATTTTTGTGTTAGATTCCCTTTATGTGCTTATAGGTTGACCTAACATACATTTTTGGTGAACCCGACTCTTCTTACATACTTTTGATATTGGTAGTTAGATCTTCTTTGCATGATCTAATTTGTAACTATTACATACTTCTCATTTTGGTATCTAGATCTAGATCTACTTTAAATGCTCTATATTACATTTTTAGATGTGCTTTTCATAATTTTTTTTTTTTATTTTCTTAAGTTGAATTGCATATCTCTTTCAAATCTTGTAATTTCATTATAGCTATCATTTCTTTCATTCCCTTAATTATTTTCATTACCTTGAGTCCTACTTATATAATTTTTGTTAGGAGAAGTCCTACACTTATGGTTCATTTGATCTTGAGTCCTCTATTTTTCCGAGGAATCTTGATGAGACCAAAATGTCTGCTAATGAAATTAATACTATCATTGAGAACAACACTTCCCACTCTTCTTATGATGAAGATGAAGCCTTAGGAGTCCCTCCTATGGAAGTTCAAAAAATTTCTCATGACTTTGAAAATATTAAGCAATGGTTAGGACAAGAAAACCCTAATCCTGAGGTTATATCTGTTGTAGAGGGTTTGAGGAAACTAATTCATAATGATAAATATCCAATTTTAATATCTTGCGTTGTATCTCTCATCTCATTGATAACAATGTCAAGACTATTAGAGATTGTGCTCAAGAGCTAGGTTTCATCCCACCACCTACTAGTGTTGATACCTCCATGCCTACCTCTACTTCCATTCCTAGTGTATTCTCCTATGCTCCATGTTAGGAATATTCCCAAGAGATAACTGAGAGTGGGGGGTGAATCAGTTATATACAAGATTCAATTATTTATCCAATTAAGTACAAAATAACTTTAAGCATAAACACAACAAGATAACACAGATTATAACACCACAATTTTGGTTACAGAGAAACCCAAAATAGGTAAAAATCCTGGTGGGAATTAGCACCCACAAAGAAATCCACTAGTGTATAATGATCACTATTAGAAGATCCTACAACCCTGTTAGGAGTTGATATTTACAATGCATTAAGTACAGTGACCTGGTCAAAGGTCAAACCCTGTTAAGATTCTTTTACAAATAAACCTGTTAGAGGTAAGAACACATTGTCCATGAGCACACTGCTCAAATGATGAAGGCTGTAACCTTCTGCACAACATATATACACTATATATGATATTGAACTGTGAATTAGACATGCTATCTTGATCAGTTTTAGTGAATTGTATACTCTCTCTACTTCTTCACATAGATCTACAACTAATGAATGATATAGCTTTACTGGCCCAATACATCAAACATTCTGCTCTTTTTCTTTTTCCACCTTCACACACATGTTGATAAAAAATGATCTTCTATAAGTATCCTCCTCCAAACATATGATCAAGTTGGCTTGTAAGAAACTCTTCAATAACTTCTTTGTTAGCCAAACTAAGCATGCAACACAAATAGAATCGTGTAACTCAAGATGAGTAGATGCGTTGCTTCACACAGTCGGCTCCACCAAATTAACTCAAACTTCACTCTCTAGATGAAACATGTTAAGCACTCTTAACGAAACAGTCTAAAATCATAAGTGAACATGAATCCAAACACGCATATCCAAATGATAGGTGCAACTAAAGAAACAATATAAATATTGTTAGCTCTTAATAAACAATCTCTTGAAAATATAACTAGCAAATAGATCATCATAACTCAACTTCAACTGCACAACTAAATCTATGTCTATGAACATAGCATAATGAATATGTCTACAACATAAAAATGAACGTGCAAGGCTCCAACATATCCATATTGAGAATTACATAGAGGACACTGCTGCATACTATATGTTGTCATAAATGAGAAACATAGAGTCAACCACTGGCTCAAAGGCAAGTCTCCAAAAATGTCCCCCTTTGATATTGATGGCAACATATGATATGAAAAACACCATCAACCCAAAAGTATTCTTTCTTTTTACAATCTTTTCAATATCCTCAACAAAAACTCCCCTTAACTGCCGCATCTCCTTACACTGCATTTGATTTTTCATGACTGTATACTCCCCCAGACTATATACTCCGCCTTTGAAATCAATGGAAAAGGGTACCAAAAAAAAAGAAGCCACGGGTACTAGTCCTAAGGTAGAGTAGTCAACTATTCATCAGTCACCAAGGACTGATGCACTTGCTGCAAATTCTAATCAGACTCAGGGAAGGGAATTACTCGCAGCTTCTCCCTGAGATACTCAAAAGTATCTTTTGGTAAAATATTTTTGAATATGTCTTCTAACTATTCTTTAGTGCTCACATAATCCAATTTTACTTCTTTATCTACAAATTTCTCTCTTAGAAAATGATATTTTAATTCAAAGTGTTTTGTCTTTGCATGCATCACAGGGTTCTTTGACATATTGATAGTGCTAGTGTTGTCACAATGAATAAAAATAGGATAATCAATCTGAATTCCAAATTCTTTTATCATCTTCTTGATCCATACAATTGTAGAACAATTTAATGTTGCTGCTACATACTCTGCTTCTATTGTTGACTGAGAAATACAATTCTACTTCTTGCTTGTCCAAGTAACTAATCTGTTTCCAAGAAATACTGCTCCTCCTAAGGTACTGTTTCTGTCATCAACACAATCTTCCCAGTCTGCATCTGTATGTACATGAAGTTCTACATTCTCTAAGATAGGATACCATAAACCATAGTTTATAGTTCCTTTTAAGTATATGAATATTCTTTTTATTACCATTAAGTGATTTTTTTAGGTTCAGCTACAAATCTTCAAACAATGCCAACTGCATTAGAAATATCTGGTCTAGATTGAGTAAGATATATGAGTTTTCCAATCATAGAATTGTATAGTGTCTTGTCAACTACTGTAGAATCATCATCTTTAGAAAGCTTGCTTCATGTTATCATGGGGGTGCTTACTGGCTTGCAATCTTCCATCTTGAATTTCTTCAATATTTCTTTCACATACTTAGTCTGATTAATGAATATACCTTTGTCTGTTTTTTGTACATTTAATCCCAAAAATTATTTGATAGGCCCAATCATGCTCATTTAAAACTCGCTCTGTAGATGTTTAGAAAAATTTACACTAAGCTTGTCATTACCACCAAAAATAATATCATCAACAAAATTAGCAACAAGTAATAATCCTTCAGGTGTCTCTCTTATGAATAAGTTACAATTTGCTGCTCCTTTCTTGAATCCAATCTTCTTCAAGTAACCATCTAGTATTTCATACCAAGCTCTAGGGGATTTCTTAAGTCCATAGAGGGTTTTCTTTAGTCTACATACCATGTTAGGTTTGTCTGATAAACTTAATCTTTCAGGTTGTTCTATGTAGAATCCTTCCTTCAAGTCATCATTTAGGAATGCTGACTTGACATCCATCTGATATACTTTAAAGTTATTGAATGTTTCATAAGCTAAAAAATTTTTTATAGCTTCCATCTGCTCACAGGGGAAAATGTATCAGAGTAATCAATACCTTCTCTCTATGCATATCCTTTACATAATAGTCTTGCTTTGTTTCTTACTACTGTACCATCTTCATTCATTTTGTTTCTGAATATCCACTTGGTTCCAATCATATTTTTGTCACTAGGTCTAGGGACCAATTCCCATGTGTCATTCTTATTTATCTGATATAACTCTTCTTCTTCTAAATCATTACATGCATTTTCAAAGCTTAAAGGTTCAATTTGTAAAAGTAAACATACCTCTTCATCAACTGTTAAACCATTTTCTCTAGATCTTGTCATAACTTTACTGCTTTGATCTCCAATGATGTTTTCTTTTGAATGGTATTTAGATGTGAATTTTAGAACTTTAGGTGTGACATTCTGATCTGCTATATGTGATTCCTCTTTACTTGGTTCAAGGTCATTGCATGATACATCAATGTTGTCAAATATTTCTTCAATAACTATTTCTTTACTGATAGGTCTTGGTTCATCTTCAATCATAGGTGCATAATCATAGTATCTCTCTTGAATCATAAACTTCTCATCAATCTTCACATGTATACTTTCAATGATTTTCTTCAATCTTAAGTTAAAACATCTATAAGCTTTTGTTTTGGTAGAGTAACCAATAAAAATACCTTCATCGCTTCTAGCATCAAACTTACCAACACCATCATCTCTCTTGATGTAACACTTGCTTCCAAAGATTCTAAAGTATTTTACTGTAGGTACATTCCCAAACCAAAGTTAATAAGGTTTCTTGTTTGTGCCTAGCCTTAATTGAATTCTATTGATAGTATAGACTACAATATTGACTACTTCTCTCCAATAGGTGTGTGCAACTTTTCCTTCAATCATGATAGTGCGTGTTGTTTCAAGTATGATCCTATTTATTCTTTCTACAATTCCATTCTAATGAGGGGTTCTAGGTACTACACTTAGCTATCTTTTGATCCCATGTTCTTTGCAATACTCATAAAATTTGTCAGAGGTGAATTCTCCTCCTCTATCTGATCTCAGACATTTTATCTTTAATCCAGACTCATTTTCAACTTTAGCTTTGAATATTTTGAAATTCTCAAATGCTTCATATTTATCTTTTAAGAATGCAACTCACATCATTCTGGAATAATAATCAACAAAAAAAATAAAGTACCTTTCACCATAGTATGATCTTGTTTGAGTAGGTCCACATAATTCTATATGCACTAGATCCAATTTGTTTTCTGTTGAGTTCTATTTACTTCTGAATGAGTTCCTTAAATACTTTCCCATCACACATTCCCTACACATAGTATCATCTGGTCTTGCAATACTGGGAAGGTCTCTTACTTCCTTTACATTACTTAGCTTTACTATAATGTCAAAATTGATATGACATAATCTTTTGTGCCATAACCAACTGTCATCTACTTTTGCAACAAAACAACTTGCTTCAGAATTGAGTTGAAAAACATTACCTTTAGTCTTTGAACTTGATGCAATCATAACTCCTTATTTTTTTATTAGTGATGCACTTGTTGTTTTTGAATTCCAACTGATATCCTTTGTCAAGAAACTATCCAACACTCAGTAGGTTGTGATGTAAACTATCAACATAGAGAACATCATTAGTGTTGTTCTTTCCATCTAAAGTGATAGATCCTTTACCTATGATAGGATTAGGAGTGTTGTCTCCAAATCTAACCATACCACCCTTGTACTTATCTAGATGTACAAATCTATCTTTGTCTTCTATCATGTGATGTAAACACCCGTAGTCAATGATCCAATCTATCCTGATGTTTGCTTGGGAAATTAGTACCAACTCTTGTGCTTTCTTTTCATCTTCAATGTCCATTTCATCAAACATTTTTTTCCATATCTTTAATTTCAATGAATCCAATTTGTTCTTGTCCTAAATCTTCATCTGTCACTCCATCTTCAGCATTGTAGCATTCCTTTTTATGTTTAGGCTTGAAATTTTTTTTGTACTTCTTGACTCTTGTAGGGCACTTAGATGAAAAATGACCAACCTTGTTGCATGAAAAGAATTTGAATGGTAACTGTCCTTCATATTTTCCTTTTCCTTTTCTTTCTTTCTTGGCAATTATAGTAATTAATTCTTCTAGTTGTTTATCATCACCTTCATTATCAAAATTACCAGAAGTGTTCAAAAATTTCTTACCATGGATTGAGGCTTTGAAGGTTGTTTCACTGTTAGGTTTTGTCTTCAATTTTGATATCTCAAATGCTAAAAATTTTCTGATCAGGGTCTCTCTCTTGAAGTCTTTCAAAAATTGCATAGTCTCATCTAAGATGTTTATCTTGCTCTCATAATCTGCAGTCAGTGTAGTCATCAATTTATCCATTATGTCTTCCTCTAAAATTTCTCCACCATTGTTTCTGATTCCTGCAACTGCTTCATTATTCCTTTGATTGCATGCTCTGATATTTTCTTCTGGTAGCATCTCTAAATTGTTATATATTTTCTTCCATGTCTTTCTATGTGCATTATTTTCTTGGATATCTCCTTCAAACATGTCTCCTAGATACTTCCATATTGTATAGGATCTATCTACTTTCTTAATCTCAGAAAACTCACTGTCAGATAAGGCACTTATAAGGGCTTCTTTGGCAATTGCATTTTGGGCGAATACTTCCTTTTGTTTAATAGTAGAATCTTCTTCTACAAGGTATTTTAAAGAAGGAACATCAAAACTTTGAGTAGCTTCTTCATAAATGTGTTATCATTTTGTTTTTCCAGTCAAGATAATTCTCTCCACCAAACCTAGGAATCTCTTTTCTAAAGTACGCCATCTGGTCAACCTTAAGCTATTAAAATTTCTCTCCAAGGCAATTAGCTCTGATACCAATTGTTAGGAATAGTCCCAAGAGATAGATGAGAGGGGGGAGGGGGGGTAAATCAGTTATCTACAAGATTTAATTATTTATCCAATTAAGTATAGAATAACATTAAGTATAAACATAACAAGCTAACACAAATTATAACACCACAATTTTAGTTACGGGGAAACCCAAAATAGGTAAAAACCCTGGTGGGAATTAGCACCCACAAAGAACTACACTAGTGTATAATGATCCTTGTTAGAAGATACTACAACTTTGTTACAAAATGATCTTTACAATGCATTAAGTATAGTGACCTAGTCAAAGGTCGGACCTTATTAGGAGTCTTTTACAAATAACCCTATTAGAGGTGAGGACACATTGTCCGTGAGCACACTGCTCAAATGATGAAGGCTGCAACCTTCTACATAATAGATATACACTATATCTAATATTGAATTGTGAATTAGACCTACTATCTTGATCAGTTCTAGTGAATTATATACTCTCTCTACTTCTTCAAATAGATCTTCAACTGATGATGATATAGCTTTACTGGCCCAATACATCAAACATTCTTCTCTTTTCCTTTTTCCACCTTCACACACATGTCGATCGCAAATGATCTACTATAAGTATCCTCCTGAAAAGATACGATCAAGTCATCTTGTAGGAAACTCTTCAACAACTTCTTTGTTAGCCAAACTAAGCACACAACACAAATAGAACCATGCAACTCAAGATGAGTAGATGTGTCACTTCACACAGTCGGCTCCATCAAATTAACTCAAACTTCACTCTCTAGATGAAAAATGTTAAGGGCTCTTAATCAAACATTTTTGAACTCATAAGTGAACACAAATCCAAACACGCATATCCAAATGATAGGTGCAACCGAAGAAACAATATAAATACTTTTGGCTCTTAATAAACAATCTCCTGAAACTATAACTAGCAAATAGATCATCATAAATCAACTTCAACTGCATAACTAAATTTGTGTCTATGAACATAGCATAATGAATATGTCTACAACATAAAAATAAACACCCAAGGCTCCAACATATCCATACTGAGAATTACATATAGGACACTGCTACATACTATATGTTGTCATCAATGACAAGCATACAATCAACCACTGGCTCAAAGTAAAATCTCCTATACTCCACCTATCATAATAACTTCCCCTCAAAATATCAACCCTACACATGTTAGCATTCCTAATCATATTATTTAAACAATTCCTTCAAGTGTTCCATATGTTTCTTTACCTCCCTCGATTCCCAGTTACAATAGTGTTCCTTTTCATACCCCACTATTCCTTCCATTTCTCATAATTCTCTAAACATATCACACATATCTCCTACCACTATCTATACTGATTCTACAATTCATAGCTTGGCCCAAAATAATTTCTCCTTACAAAAAAAAATTCTTCCATGACCCAATCCAAGTTCAACATCCTTACTTGTGACTTTTCTAGTCCTTTTTCCTTGGATATAAACTCTATTGTCATTCTTCAATACATGGAGATTCCTCATCTTGAGACTTATAATGGTAAATGTGATCCTTTGATCGACGCCAAAACTTTTAAAACCTTCTTTAAAATTTCGCTCATGATCATAGGTTCATGACTGAGTTGTTTACGAGAACCTTTCAAGATAAGACCTTGTAATGGTATTGTTATGTGCCCCCATATTATATTGACTCATTTCAAAATATTTCTATTGCTTTCATCCAACAATTTCAAAACAATATTGGTCCTAAGATCTATTTTACTAATTTAATGCATTGTAAAAAAGGTGTTAAAGAAAAAGTGACTGATTTCATTGGTAAATTTATGCATATGCATCCTCAAATTTATTATCTTGTGCCTAATATTGATGTACAACATATTTTTATTTCTAATTAAAAAAAAGACATTAGAGATAAGATTCTTCTTTCTGAATTTTCTTCTTTTACTCAATTATGTGCAGTGCTTCATAATTATTAGCTTCAAGTGAGTAAGTTTGACAACTCCACTCTAATGACTTTGATAGATAAGAGTGATGACACATCCTTAAATAAGTTTTAGAAACCAAATAAATTCATCAAAATTAATAATTCATCCAAAAACATTGATGAGAAAAAGGCAACAACATCCGAAGGTGTAGCTCCTTTGTCATCTAATTTTAAACCTTCTCATAATTTTACTCAGCTTTCTGAATCTTTGCATAATGTGATTTTGATATTAATTAATGATAAAGTGTTAACTCTTCCTATTGTTAAACCAATTGACACATCTAAACCTTTGCTCAAATTGTTTGATCACAAAGCTTTTTGTCAATATCATCATCAACCTAGTTATGATAATGAAAAGTGTTTCCATTTGAAATTTTTTATTCAAGACCTCATTGATTCTAATACTATATCTATTGAGGGTACTAATGATCAAGTAAACAAATCCATGACACCTCCCAACCAAAATTTTCAAATCTATACCAACACTTTTCCGTCTCATGTGACGTATAATGTCGAGTCTACCCAATCTTTGCCTTCTTCTTCTACTCATGTTGACTATGATCACAAGTGTATTTAAGCCAATAATGTTATCGACCAAACCAAACCTAAACCAAAACCATACCTATAGCTTTGCATTACCTTTGACCCTAGTGAGACAATTAAAGTGCCTGATGGTCCTCTTTACTTTTTTACAAAGGTTAATGGTCTTTATTCTTGTGGTGTCCTTATTGACCCTACTTGCATGGTGAATATAATAACTGAAGAACATATTTTCAATAGATTATTGCAACATAATTTTATGATAAATCTAATGTTATGATCAAAATTTTCAATGGTTTATTTTATCCATGAATGCTATAGCCCCTCCTATCCACAAGAGTTTGAAATTTCCTCACAATGAAGAAATCATGATTGTTTATCATATTCTCTATTAGCTTTCCATCCCTCAAGAGTGTATTGACCTTGGTTTCTTTTGGCCTTCTATGCCTCAACCTACTCAACCACACCAAGATAATCTCTTTTGATCATATAAAAGATACAATATGTAAAATATTTATGAGCTTAGAAATGTAAGTTTGTTCCATCTCCTTGCCCTAGAATTTTACTTCTCCCTACACCACCCACACCTCATATATATGATTTTTTCTACCTCCTATATCTTATAAATGTTCTGCTAATACCATCTCTCAACCTTGTGAGGTTATTCCTCCTAAGAAAGAAAAGGGACTGATGTTGATTGATCATGAACCAACTCTAATTTCTAGAAAAACTAAGTGTAACTACTATGCTCATGATTGTCATCGTAAACATAATGCTAGTGCCCATCAATGCACTTACCAAAACCTTTCCCACCTAAGACACATACTGATTCTTTGATTCCCTTTGATCAACCCATCCTTAACCCAAAGGAGGAAGTTAACTTTACAAAGATAAAATTTAATAAACATGATAATTGTTTTTATACCTTGAATTCGATTACAATTAATTATGATGAAGAAGATACTCTTGGTGATGATACTTTTGATGTTCCTAATTCAACTAATGATAAAATTGATGCTATAAATTCTCATGATATGTATGAGCTTATTGATGTTAATCATGATTTACTAGCTGTGTTTTCACAAAATTATCTATTAGTCCTAGTGACAAGAAAAGTGACCCATCTTTAAAACATGGTCCTAGTTCGGAAATGGCTATTGTTCCATCTATTCTTCTTGATGTTTCTCCTCTTACACATTGCCTACCTTCCCTAAATACTATAAACCGTTATTGGGGGGGAGGGGGTAGGTGATATTCTTGACTAGATCCTCTTGTGTAGTGGATTCTCTATGTTTTCATATTGTCGTGTGGTTCCCCTATATTTTTCTGCTTGATATATGTCTTGTTTAGATCTATTTAGATGACCCTTATTTCTCCTTCAGTGCAAGGTGATAAAATTATTGACCTGTTGTGACATTCCTTTATTTGTATCTCACCTCTTCTATATGTTTTTGTGTTTTTAGCATGCATGTTCCAGTATTTGTAAATGTAACTTTGTGTTGTCTAATTAGGGATAATGCAAAGTGCTAGCTACCTATTGTTTTTGGTCTTCATGATGTCAGCCCAAAAAGACTCTTCTTTATGAATATTACATGACATTCTTCCATTGTGTTAGTATTTTTTAAACCTTTGGGAAATGATTATATTTCAATTTTATATAATATCTCATGTATTATAATATGATCATATGATGCAAGGAGAGGATGATAATGGGTCCTAGGGAACTCCCAAGTACCAAACCACCTTGCAGAACCAATGTGGAAACAACAACACATAGTAAGAGAAGAAATAGAAAAGATCCTTTTGATTAATTGATCAAACTCATTACATGCTAGGCTCTAAGGCCTTCCTAGTTTTGTCCATATACATAAAAAATGATTACAAAATAGTCTTCATACAACAGAGATCACAGATCTTTGATCTCAATATCTAAACATTTCCTTTCTTTCTCTAAGATTGATACCTAAAATAAGAACAAATAAAAGAATATATACAAGAGTCCACCAAATAGGTCGGCACTCAAATCCATAACAGAGACCCAGATTTAGGTCCACAAAGATCCCAATGAGAGACCCCACAATAATTCAGCAACAGAAATTAAATGTAGAAGTTGGCTAGATCGGGATACACATCTCAAGAGAATGATCAAAAAAAATTAGCAACCATCGGTAAAGACATACCCGAGCATCAGAAAACCCATCAGTAAAGAGATCACCAAAATTCAACAATAAAACATACCCGAGTACCAGAAAACCCATTAGTAAAGAGATCATCGAGACCCATCGGTAAAGCAAGAACCCAAGAAATAGAAGACATACTACAATTAAAAATTAAACATATTTTTGGTTGAGAAGGATTGCCAAAGACCCGAGATGCTCCCGCATCAGACACCTAGGGTTAATAGAAATGATTCCCTAAATCATGTATCAGGTCCAACCTGAAATGAATCCAACTTAGATTGAGAAATCCAAGATGAGTCCTCAATCAGTTTCCTCTTCCATTTTTCTAGATACTCCATGTATTCCTCTCCTCTTGTATTCTGCCCACTCTCTGCTTCAAAATCCATTGAACTTCCTCTATCTACTTCTTAGGATAATCACTTGGTACTGTCATTTCTTCATCAGGTTTGTTGGTTGTATTTCCTATTTTTGAAGTTCTCCTAGTTCCTTGTCCTGCCCTTTGTGTCCTAATGTGCACAACTCAGCTATCTCTTGTTCAAAGTTGCCTTACCTCTGTCAAATTTTAGGTTTTCATGTCTAAAACCTTCCCAAAATTTCAAAACCCTAGTCATATCCATGTATTACACGATGGATTTGAAACCCTATATCATGTCTTATGTTTCAGCGTTACCTTTTTATTCACTTAAGGCATGTGTTCTTTTTCAAAGTCGCCTCGTCGCGTTACCCAGAATGAATATACCAAATGCCCTCCCGACTTTGCCTTTCCTTTGTGTCGCGTAGTCTTGTGTGAAAATAGAATATTCCTTTAGCCTTTCGAGACTTAGCGATATCTTTCATGTCAGGTAGTAGAAGGATATCCATGTTATAATGCTTTGTAGAATATGGGACCCACTGTTAGTCGGGTGATCGTGGGAGAAGTCAAATAGTCATAACAATGTGCTTAGACTTCGCGATTACTTCATGTCGCGCTATCGCTAGATCAAGTCAAAGCTAACGGTTAAGTTTTCCTTCAGTCGCGTGGTCTCAAAATAGAATGGTGGTTAAGAGATATCAGCTCAGACTACATGACTAACTGTTTGAAGTTTGCAGTAATGCTTAGTCGGGATGTCGCCAGAACAAGATGATGACTCAGCTCTTCAGTGTGTAGCAAGAAAACCAATGATCAAGTGACATGTGTCATAAGCCAGGTGGATGTAGAGGATTGTCGTGAGATCGCCAGAATGGAGAAATGGATTGAGCGACTATGAGACTAAGATATGTTGCTTTCAGTCGCAAAGTCTCAGAATGTTTTAAGGGTATGCGGATGTGTTTAGTGATTAAGCGCTAGCCGTCAGATAAAAGAATTAGAAGATCCAATGGAGGTCGTAGAGTCAAAAAAGAAAAGTGTCCTAAGGAAAAGTCCTCCCAACTGTGCGATGAGTTGGAAATAAAAGGTAATCGTGCACTCGCGAGCTATTTTTGCCGAGCTGAGTTTTGTGCGCGATTCGGCGAGTTCAATGTCTTGAAAGTGTAATTCGCGCAGTCGCAGTGTCTTGTGAAAGGAAAGCTATAAGTCCGTGACCCAGAGAAAAAGGAAACATGTAATGTCTCTCTCATTCACCAATGTTTTGAGATGATCAGAAAATAGCTCGCGACCCAGCGACTGAGGAAAAAGTGAAGCATCGCGTACTCGCACTCAGTAATCAGATGAAGCTCGTCAGCTCGTGATCATGCGACTTAGTGAAAATCAGATGCAAGTCTCTCATTCATGCAACAGATGAATATGGAGTACTAAGTAATGTGACTGAGTGATCAGATAGATATCTATGAAAGTTAAGTATAATGGCTAGTCGCTAGGTCTCGGAAAGAAAGATGAGTTAAGGTTAACTCCTCGCGACTTTGCTTTCACTTGAGTCGCTTGATTGCCAGATACTGACTTGAGTCAACCAAAGGTATGAAAGTCTATTGTCGCCAAGTCTCGAGATGCAACCATGGTTAAATTCAAAGGCTCGCGACAAAGAGACTTGATGCAGTCACGCAGTCGCTTGATTACAAGATCTAGAAAGCAGCGGCAAGTGGTTGATATGATAGAATGAATCACTCGGCAACCAATCACAGGCTCTTATTTTGATTATAGTGCAAAAGGGTAGTTGAGATGTGAGACAAGTAAAAAATCAGAAGGTGACATGTCAGCTCTCTTAAATGTTATATGATTGCTCCAAAGGATTCATATTTGAAAATTTGATTTCCTGTCAACTTCGTGCAACTACGGCTAGGTTTTTCAAAGTTCACGGCATGGAAAATTAATGGAAGAACTGATGTTTCCAAATTATAAGCTGTGTACTCTGAATCATAGCTATAAATAGATGATAGTGCATTCATTTGCCTTTACCAAGTTTTCAGATTTCAGAGCCAAGTTGCTAGGTTTTCAGTGAAGGAGATATTCTATTTAGTTGCAGTGTATCCAAGGTTGATTAGAGAATTCTAAATTGCAGAAAAGTTGTGCACAGAACGGTTTGCTGCTCTATCTGGTATATTTGTTTCAATATCAGTGAGAAGAAAGGAGATTCAAGAAATTGCAAACATGAGTGGAGCAGCGAGTGTCACTTCTACAAGTGGCGGGAGTGGTGAAGAGCATAAAGGAAAGGCGAGCTTCTCTGATGAGTTCCTACGTCTTCTGCCAGGTTCAACGCAAAATAAGAAGGTTGATGCAGGTGTTTTCAAGGATGAGTTCAAGGACATCTGAGATGCTGTGACCCCGGGCACAATAGGGTACTCTCTCTTTACCTATTTTTATAAGAATTCTGATAAGCCCATCCCTGTTTCAAATCCTTGGACATGTGGTCTTGCTAGGTTGCTAGTTCCTGATGTATTCTTAGATATAGACCTATTCCTTGACCTTGCAAATCATTATGATGCCCTGACTAAGACCATCAAAAGGGATAATGGCACTACCTTGTTGATACTAAATAGAAACTCTTTTATGCAAGCCTTTGGCCTATTCAGTACTATGTCTACCAAAATAGACATAAAGAAGCAAGAAAAGAGGTATAGTGCCAAGCCTGGTATTGCAAAGGGATTGTTGCAGAAGCATATGCCAAAAGAATTGAAAAATCATTTAGGTCCTAAGGCTGAGCCATATCCATATTATTACAAGGACCTACATTTCTATATCAAGTACAATGCTTATGCCCTTTGCAGAGTGC
>MU225907.1:39582-49703 GCA_018584345.1 Thuja plicata
AGACAAAATTGAATCTCTTTTCAAGTGATTTCAATAGGTTTATTCCTGCTTTAAGAGGAGAAGATGACCAGGTAAAAGCTATAGATGCCTAGAAAAATGAATTTGACACCAAGATGCCTAATGAAGAGGCTTTTCTTTTGGAAACTGAGATTGATATAGATGGATTTAATAAGATATTAGATGAAGCCTTTAAGGTAGAAACAGATATCAATAAGTTCCTACTTGATGTCAAGAACATCACTGATGTAAGATGGGACAAGCAGAAGGTGCAGGTGCAAAGTACTCAAGACTTCAACTGGCCATCAGACGATGAAGTAAAGGCATGGGAAGTCATGACTATGCCAAAGAAAAAGAAGCTTGTCGTAGAGGAATAAATCTTGGACAATGAATAAGGTATACACTTGGCACTGCACTGTTCATAGATAAGATGGACAATTATTACACAAGAAAAATGTAGGTGAGAAGGCAAGCACAACTACTAGGACTCAGCATAAAGACTACCTACTACCACCTACAAATCTGATTGCAGTCTCCTGATCGGGAGAAGAAAAAGAAATATCTATTTACGCCTTTTTGACTCAGTCCTTGCACCGCTTCTTCTATCTCTCTTTTGTCTCTCTTGTATTTTTAGGGTTAGGGTTTTGTGACCATCTGAAGCTTGTTGCATCCTTAGGGATTCCAAGATGGTCAGTAACTCTATATATAGCATAAGAGTTGTAATAGTTAAAGGTCTTTGATGTTGGAACATTTTTGGAGAAAGAGATAATATATCACAAAATTCAGATCTTCTAGATTTCTATCTATCTTTTCGAGTTGTGTAATCTTTCATGTACAACAAGCTGGATCATATAAATAATATATGGTGCAATTTTACTCTCTTCTACTATTGTCTCTTTACCTTGTGTGTATGCTTTTCTGTGTTAAGTTTATCAGGTATTCTGTAACACTCTGGTTATAAGGTAACCATTTAATTATTTACAAGTTTCTTTTAGGGAAAGAATTAAATTTTGTAAGTAATTTCAAGGAGCATACTGCTTTGTTTAAGGATTTTATACAATAGTCTTGAGGTGACAGGATAGTTTGTAAGGCAACCTATCTTAATTGTATGAGCTGTAAGGCAGTTCAGTGTATTTTTTTTCTGTGATATCTTTGCTTATTGTTGACTCTGCAACCCAAAGGATAGGCACTGGTCTAGAAAATAGTCTGATAATCTATCTATGTCTAAAACATTCCAAGTTATCAAAACCAATTCAATCAAACATACTTTATTACTAAGAACAGATAAACCAAACTTGTTAAGGACCTATGTTAGCAGGACAGTGTCCACTTTATTGATTCCTTGGAGAGTGAATCAACTAGGTTATCCCTCCTAAAATAAAAGGAAGAAGGATGAGAATCCTTGTATCACTGGTTATTGTTATGCTTATAACCATGGTTTGTATGTTATCTCTTGCATCTGGTTGTGTTTAATTATTTGCAAGGTGATTCATAAGTTGATTCAATAAAGATATATATAGAAAATCAGTGTCCACATCAATAAATACTGTGTTAACAACAATCTTAAAAGGTAAAACCTGCCTGAGCATATGTGGAGCTCAAAAATGAATAAGGACCTTATCCAGTCCTTAGCAATTAGGTTTTTCTTGTCTCTGAATCAGTATTAGAAAGCATAGTGTTCAAGTAGTCATTTCAAGCACTGTGATTCATGCAAGAAAAATCCCTAACAAGGTTCATGATATTCATACATTTCTAAAATGTTGAATATAGGTGATATATCCATGCCATCAGGTAATTAAACTTCATAGGCTTTTCCACTACCAAATCTTCTCAGTATTTTGCAAGGACCAAATTTCTTCATCTTCAATTTACCATATGTTCCAATAGGAAATCTTCCTTTATTCAAATGAAGCATAACTGCATCACCAACATCAAATGTTTTATGTCTTCTTGATCTATCTGCTCTATCCTTGTATTTCTGATTGCTTTTCTCCAGCTTCTGTTTTACATCTTCATGCAATGTCTTCATGAACTCAGTAAATTCCTCTGCTTCAACACTTCTTTTCTCTTCTCCAACAATATCTCTCAGGTCTGATATACCTCTCAGTTGTGTGTCATGAAGAATCTCAAATGGTGTCTTTCCAGTACTTCTATTCACTCAACTATTGTATGCAAACTATGCTTGTGCCAACATCAAATCCCAATTACTTGGTGTGTCTCCAACTAAACATCTCAAAAAATTACCCAAACTTTGGTTTACAACCTTTGTTTGTCCATCAGTCTATGGGTGAAATGTATTACTAAACTTTAGCTCAGTATCCAACTTCTTCCAAAGTGTTCTCCAGAAATAGCTAACAAACTTACTATCTCGGTCAGAGATGATACTCCTTGATAATCCATGCAATTGCCAATCTCTTTAAAGAAAAGATTTTCTATATGTATTGCATCTGATGTTTTTATACATGGTATAAAATGTTTCATTTTAGAAAATCTACCCACAACAACAAATATGGAATCATTACCTCTTGCTATCCTAGGTAAGCCAAGAACAAAATCCATGCTGATATCACTCCAAGGTTTCTCACGAATAGTAATTAGTGTATACAAACCAGTGTTCTGACTCACTCCCTTTGCAACTTGACAAACTCCACAAATTTTCACAAATTTTTGAACATCCTTACACAATTGAGGCCAAAAATACCTTTCTTTGAGAAAACTCAATGTCTTATCAATACCAAAATATCCAGCCAATCCACTACTATGTATTTCCTTAATCAAATTACTTCTCATTGAACCTCTCGGTATACATAATTGAATACCTTTGAACAACATATCTTCCTGAATGAAATATTCTTCATACTTACTTGATTGATTTTAATTAGGTGCTCTGCACACTCTCCACTTCTCTGACACTTTTATACTAATGTTTCGTGTCATCAAAACCAAGAACTTCAATTCTTATTTCAGTCAACAAAGATCTTCTTCTACTCAATGCATCAACAACTATGTTAGAAACTCCACTCTTATTCTTTATCACAAATGTGAAACTCTACAAATACTCTACCCATTTCATATGTCTCTGATTCAACTTATTTTGACTACCCAAATACTGTAAAGCGTTATGATCGGTATACAACACAAATTCATTTAGCATCAAGTAATGTCTCTATTTCTCCATAGCTTAAACAAAAGAATAGAAATCTTGATCATAGACAGAATATTTCCTTTTAGCGCCATTCAACTATTCACTAAATAAAGCAACATGTTTACCTTCTTGAGTCAACACAACACCAATTGCACTTCCACTTGCATCAGATTCAACTTGAAATACCTTATTGAAATTAGGTAATGTTAACACAGGTAATTCAACAAATTTCAATTTCAAACCCTCAAAACTCTTATCAGCTCCATGTGTCCATTTGAATTCTCTTTTGTCTCCTCTCATTGCTGCAGTCATACCATTGTAAATGGAACTGAAATTTCTGATAAACTTCCTGTAAAACTTACCTATCCATGAAATGATCTTACCTCACTGAAATTCTCATGTGTAGGCCAACTAATTATAGCTTCAAACTTCTTAGGATCCATCTTCAAACCATCAGGTAAAATTACAAAACCCAAATACAAAAGCTCTTATTTCATGAAGGAACACTTTTTTAGATTTATCAACAACTTTTTCTCTTTCAATCTCTGTAATACTTGTCTTATATGAATCAAATTCTCTTCTCTAGTCTTGCTTAATATCATAATATCATCCAAATATAGAATCACACATTTATTGAATATTTTCTTCAAAACTTTGTTCATTAATCTCATAAATGTACTTGGTGCATTAGTTAGACCAAAAGGCATAACCAACCACTCATACAAACCTTCTTTTGTCTTGAAAGCAGTCTTCCATTCATCACCTTGTCTAATTTTGATCTGATGATATCCACTCTTCAAATCAATTTTGGAAAAATATTTTTCTCCACTCAAATAATCCATTATGTCATCTATTCTCAGTATAGGAAACCTATACTTAACTGTGATCTTATTGATTTCTTTGGAATCAGTACACATTCTCCATTCATAACTCTTCTTAGGTGCCAATACAATAGGTACTACACATGGACTGAAAATTTCTCAGATCAAAACTTTGTTCAAAAATTCATGAACTTGTCGGATAAGCTCTTCATTTTCAGTAGGTTTTAATTGATGTCATGCTTTGTTTGGTAAACTAGCTCCAAGAATCAGATCCATACAATGATTGATATCTCTCATTGGTGGCAAACCATTAGGGACATTATTTGAAATTATCTCCTTGTACTCAGTAAGTAACTTCTCAACTTCTATAGGAATGTCTTCTTCCATATTCTTACTTGGTTTGTTAGGAATCAAAGCATAACAAATATCATTTCTTTTCAAATCCTTAACAAGCTGTCTACCTTCCATCAAACAAAATTTCATAGATGTACATATTTCAACAACAGATTCTTCAACCAAAGGTAGCAAAAATTTATTCTTACCATCAACCCAAATAGAACTCCCATCATGTATAGCATGTCTATCATATTTCCAAGGTCTACCCAATAAAATATGACAAAAATTTATAGGCATAATATCACACAAAACCTTATCATAATACTTTCCAATTTTTAGATTCAAAAAACATTGTTCACTCGCCATTAATGTATGCTCATCCTTGAACCATGAGATCTAAAAGGGATTTGGATGCTTCATCCTTTTCCACTATAATTTTGTGACCATTTCCTTAGATTCCAGATTCTCCGAGCTTCCACTATCAAAAATCACCTTCCAAACCTTGTCTGCAACTCTACATCTGGTCTTGAACAAACTTTTCCTGACAGGATCTTACTTATCTCTCTCACTCCATAGTATTCTTCAGATCATGAGATTTCCTTTCTTCTCAGCTTCATTTGGTGACTCCTCTTGCACCAATGCATTTAAGCTACTATTTAATTTCTTTCTTTCATTCGTATGCTCAAAGGATTTGGTTGATCCCACAATAGTGGGTTACACGTTTTTGCCTAAACGGATAGTGAAGTATTCATTTTGAAAGAAACTTTCATATTCGGATGCATATTGTCGTTAAACCATTTGAAATATGAAGATGAAGTAAACTAGATTCTTTTAGGATTTTTTTTCTAGATTCTATATATATATATATATATATATATATATATGAATTGATTTTAATAGTTTTGTTTTTCTCCCACTAAAATTGCTATGTTGCTGAAAACGTCATTTTCAAAAAGTTACATTGACTTCATAGGGCATCACTTTTTTTTATAAAATAGATATCAATGTGCTTCTTTCAAATTTGGTTTTGTAACATCCATATGGAGGGCATGCAATTGGTTTGATGACATTATCATGAGTATTGCATATTTTATGAATGTTTGAAGTAGCGTAAACCATAATTTTGACATACCTTGACTGCATAGCTTATAACTTGTTGTGTATTTATCAAAATTCATTTTATTTTTTGATAGAAAGTAGATTCAAAGTCAGAGGGAACTGTTATTTTTCAAAAAAAAATTCCTTTTTTCTACTATTTTTCATTGAATGTCAAACTTGGAGGTTTATTTTCAATAAAAAACCTACATTTGATGCACGTCACAAAACATATACCTAATGAGTTCAAAAATTGTCAAATCTATATTCGTTAGAAAGCTAGTTTAGAATACTTGTGCAATGCAAAAGGATGTCCCCATATTCTTCCATTTGAGTAGAGTGGTTGAGCCCCGAAGCCATGAAAATTGTAGATTTTTCTTGACCTCTGGAAATGGACATGATTTTGTGGGTTTTGATAGAAACTACTTTCTATTGAAAGTAGTTTCATGATTGGGCATTTTTTAGCCATTTACTAAAGCACTTTCGATTGAAAGTTTCAAGTTTCGATAGAAAGTCATAGATAAATTTTGATAGAAACCTATGTCAGCCTATTAGGTGTCATTTTGGGTTCAGAATGATTACATATAAATAAATATATGTTTTCATCATCTTATTAATTTGAAAGTTTCAAAATTATTCGCATTTTTGAAAAGGAAGACAATTTTGCAAATTGTGATGGGAAATTAAAAAAGATGGCTAAATAAGAGTACACGAAATTATTCAGAAGTGACTGAATAAAGACTACGTGAAGAAGCTCGGGAAAGATATCATAAGAAACATGGTACATGTCTCTCTCTCTCTCTCTCTCTCCATATTTTAAGTTGATGATTATTACTTGTCTTAATGAAATATGTAAGCATGATATTGCAATATCCTAATTTGATAAAGAAGACCTAATTATACTTATTAGGACATAATTAGACCTAAGACCCTATACCCTACCTAATTAGGCCTAGGACCCTAAACCCTACCTAATTTGACCTAAGACCCTAAGCCGTAAACCTTACCTAATTAAACCTAAGACCCTAAACCCTAGAAATCCTAAGTAATTAGATCTATATTAGGACATAATTAGACATAAGACCTAATAATAGACCTAATTAGATCCAATTAGGATCCAATTAGACCTAATTACATCCAATTAGGACAATTAGATCCAATTAGGACCTAATTAGAACCAATTGGATACAATTAGGATGTAATTAGATCCAATTAGGACCTAATTAGACCTTTTAGGACCTAATTAGATCTGATTAGTATCCAATTAGACCCAATTAGGACCTAATTACACCAAATTAGGAAAATTACATCCAATTAGGACCTAATTAGATCCAATTACCCTTTAGGACCTAATTAAATCCAATTAGATCATCCAATTAGGATCCAATTAGACCCAATTTGAACCTAATTACATCCAATTACATCCAATTAGGACCTAATTAGATCCAATTACCCTTTAGGACCTAAGTAGATCCAATTAGGATCTAATTAGACCCAGTTAGGACCTAATTACATCCAATTAGGAAAATTAGATCCAGTTGGACCTAATTAGATCCAATTAGATCCAAATTTAGGACAATTAGATCCAATTAGGACAATTAGATCCAATTAGAATGTATTAGGACCTAATTAGACCCATTAGGACCTAATTAGACCTATGATATAGGTTATATGACCCAATTAGACCTATTTGGACCTATGATAGGTTTTATGACCCCTTAAGACCTATGATAGGTTATATGACCCAATTAGACCTAATTAGACCTAATTAGACCTATTTGGACCTATGATAGGTTATATGACCCCTTAAGACCTATGATAGGTTATATGACCCAATTAGGCCTATTTGGACCTATGATAGGTTATATGACCCCTTAAGACCCCTTAAGACACTATTAGACCCACTTAGACCTTATTGTACATATTAGGATGCACTTAGATCCAATTAGACCCTTTAGGACTTAATTAGACCCAATTAAACCCTTTAGGACCTAATTAGGTCCAATTAGATCCAATTAGGACCCAATTAGACCCAATTATGACCTAATTAGATCCAATTAGGACAATTAGATCCAATTAGGACCTAATTAGATCCAATTAGGACAATTAGGTCTCCAATTAAGACCTAATTAGATCCAATTAGATCCAATTCTAGGATGTAATTAGATCCAATTAGGACCTAATTAGACCCTTTATAACCTAATCAGATCCAATTACCATTTAGGAGCTAATTAGATCCAATTAGAACCTAATTAGATTCAATTAGATCCAAATTTAGAACAATAAAGATCCAATTAGGACAATTAGATCCAATGAGAATGTATTAGGACCTAATTACATCCAATTATACCCTTTATTCCACCTAATTAGGCCCAATTAGACCTATTTGGACCTATGATAGGTTATATGACAATTAGATCCTTTTTTTAAAAATAATTAAATATCTAAATGTAGAGCAATTAGGACCTAATTAGATCCAATTACCTAGACAATTGCGACCCAATTAGACCCAATTAGGACCTAATTAGACCCAATTAGGACCTAATTAGATCTAATTAGGAAAATTAGGACAAGTAGATCCAATTAGGACCCAATTAGACCCTTAAGGACCTAATTAGATCCAATTAGGACCTAATTAGACCCTTTATAACCTAACTAGACCCTTTAGGGCCTATTTAGACACAATTAGCCCCTTTAGGACCTAATTAGACACAATTAGACACAATTAGACATAATTAGACACATTTAGACCAAATTGTCTACCCTTTTGTTTAAAATAATTAAATATCTAAATGTATGCAAGAAATTCTCAAGAAGCACAACCTTATGAAGTTGGAGAAGGGTCATTGCAAGGTGAACAAGCCCAACCTTTAGAAGTTGGACAAGGGTCATCGCAAGGTCAACAAGCCCAACCTTTAGAAGTTGGAGGAGGGTCATCGCAAGGTCAACAGGCTCAATAAGTACAACCTTTAGAATCACAAACAAGTACACATCTCTCTCTCTCTGACTCTCCCCCACTATCTCAATTTAGTCTCTTAGTACAGTTAATTATACATTTTGTGTCTTTCCCCTTAAGATGAGATATTAAGAGAATTTTCATTTTATTTGCAGCCCAAGTACAAAAAACAAATGAGAATATTATTCTAGCCCAAGAGTTGAAGAGCAAAATTAATTATAAAAGCATAGATCATTTAATCAAAATGGATGTGGAAAAATTGAGAGATTATGCTAAACAACCCATAAATACTACGAAGAGGGCATTGAATAAAAAGTTCTAAGGAAATAATTGCACAATTTGAGAATCTCGATACACTTGAAAAAACCCAACTATTATCAATTACACTTCTTAAAGATGAGTTATAAGAGCCATTAAAGTTGTTGGGTGTAGATGCAAGTTTGAAAAGGACAAAAATGTCTAACATACAAAAAAACATTATTGAAAGTGTTAAGGAAGGTTTGAATTCCATTGGGAAAACAACTAGATCTATAAATAAGTATATTTCAAGAGGAGTGATACTGACATCTATTTTAAATAAAAACATGTCCCAGAAAAGACAAATTTCTTCACTTTCATCCCATATCGGGTATAGTAGGAAGACACTAGGAAATTATTTTAAAATGAGAATCAATTTGGATGATACTACATTGGAAGGTAATTGGGCACTAATGTGTAGAGCTTTACGCTCAGATAGGATTAACGAAATAGTTAGGAACTTGGTTACAACATTTTGGATGGATCATACTCGTCCTTCACCAAATAAAAGAGATGTTATCAAGAAGAGGAATGGGCCTAGTGGAAACCATGTCGACAAAGTTATTTGAACCTATTCTTGTTTAGGGAAGTAACTATTTACATATACATTCTTGTCTTTTATAGCTTCTTTATGTTGTCTTGTCAAAGTATTATCACGTATTTATTCACTTTCATATGTCTTACTATTTAATGTTTGAAGATTCACATTTGTATTAGAATCATTTTCTTAAAGTTTTCTTTTCCACTAGGAGAATCTAAGAATCTAATCTTGTGACTTTTTCCTTAATGACATTATGTAATTGCAATTGATCTTGAATATGTTTCTGACTAAGTGCAAAGTCCTATATGATGTTTTCATATAAATCCTGATACAATTAAGGAGAATTGTACATATTTTACCATTGCATTATAAGTCACTAATTCATATTGATGGTAAAAGTAATTAATTTACAATCGTAACCTAGAAGATAATGTTTTGAGGAGAGTCATATCTTTGGTTTAATGATGCCCTTAAATGTTACAACTAGTAGTATATTGATATCTTGGAAAGGTTAAAATTGGTTTAATTAAACTTCCAATGAATTTGAATGATTATTACGTTCCTGAGATAAAATGATATTATTATCCATGATTATGATTTGAAAATTACAATGTGGTGATAGTTATAATAATAAATAGTTTTTCGTTTCCATATATTCGATACAATATGTTATGAATACGAAGAGGGATTTGAACAATCAATATTATGAAAATTTTGTTTAGAGAAAGTTAAAGATTGTATTGATATTATGCTAATATTGAAAACGTTCCTAAGTCATGTATAATCTTTAAATACTTATATTATTTTTCTTTCCCCATGGCATTAATGATTTCTCTTATTAATCATCATAAGTTATATTGTTAGTATGTTTACTTATGTTACATGCCATTTGTCGTAAAGAAAGATATATTTTCATTAATGGTACGTTATTCA
>MU225907.1:54758-92659 GCA_018584345.1 Thuja plicata
ATGAAGGAATAGAAGGCATGGCTAAGGGTTTTTAGATACATCGTTCAACATTAGGCCTTAGGGTTTAGGATTTTACAGGGTTTTTTAGGATTTTGACATGGAATTAGCATGAAACCCAGAAACCTCAAAGAACAAGACAAGGAACAAGGCAAAACACGAAATACAACCAACAAGTATGTTTACTTATGTTACATGCCATTTGTCGTAAAGAAAGATATATTTTCATTAATGGTACGTTATTCATCATTATTATTATTGAATCAATGCAAAATCTTTATTAAAAGGAAAAGAAGTTAGTAAACATATATGTTTTTTCAAAATACGTTATAAATATGAAAGGAGATTTTTGAACGTTGTCATGAAAATATTGTTAGAAAGGGGTTACACTATGTTAAAACTATGTTATATTTCTTATTCCTTTCCCATGCAAATAAATTATACTTATGATTTCCTATGTTAAACATCATGAGTTATATTTCTAAAGTTCCTATCTAATATACGACTGTCATGTTATTTCTTGTTTAAGAAAGGCTAAGAGTGTTATATAACAAATAAGAAGACCGCTTTTTAGATTTATTTCTTTCTTCATATTTTAATTGCTATTATATATTTCATCTTATATGTATGGTTTTTATCTATCTAAAAGGAATCAATGCTTAAATAATTTATGATGATTACCCATATTATATATTACTCATTATTTGAGTATTGCACTATGACAACGAAATGTGGTATGTATCATAGTTGGTTAAAAAAAAAAACCCTTGATGACTTTTAGTTAGTACATGGCATTTTTTAATATTATAATCTTATTTTTTCTCAATGTGTTTTATTATTGATTGTGTATATAGAAAAGTGAAAAGGTGGCGAATGTGGTTTGAAATATTTTTAGACGCTATCCGTGCAGTCGTTTGGGCGACTATCCCACTGCTATTCTATAGGTAGGAAACGATAAGTTGATAGGGTCTTAAGTGGTCACTGAAGCACTAAATTTTTATGATTGGTTTCCATTCTCAACCCCTTCATCCGAGCTCACATCCATGTCGAATCCTTGCCATCCATTAGCATTTATTGGGGAGTTAGTTGAACGGAGAAAACCAGATATGAACCAGTGGCGAGGTTGGGAAGGAAGATAAGGATCCATCCGCTTACCAATTTCATTTACAACCTTTGAATAAAAGGAAGGATCGATCAGTAAATAGATGTGGATGTTTGGGAAGATTGAACCCATTGACTGATTGGATTCCACCACAGCGTCGACATACTCTATTACTGGCATATACTTTCTTCATCGCCAATTATATCCAGGGCTCTGATACATATATTTCTAAGGCATTGAAATGGATCCCTTTCTCTTTATCAATTCATTTGGATGGAGATTCACTCTATCCAATCTAGTATATATAGAGGGAATCTCTCTACATCAAACAACACCATGCCATCTGCAAGCAAGATGATAAATTTGATACAGCCAGTAAAAGAAATGGTGGATAGATACAAACTGGATGCCTCCATTATATTAGTCACCATCTTTATTAGCACCAAGAGTCATCTGCACATCCCATCATGCCACGTCTGTATTGTTGATCGATCTCCCAAGGAACATTGCAGAGAGTTATGGTAAAATCGACTGGTGAAAACATTTTCTGCAAACAACAAATACAAAATTAATCTCCAAAATACATCGATAGACATACCATTTGCGAAGGAGACTATGGAAAGATATAAAGACAAGGGACATTATGATGCTTGGAAGATTGTCTTTGATGCACGCATACCTTTGTTAGTTTTCTGGATCTCAACAGAGGCAACAGATTGAAAAGGCTAAAGTCACAATTAAAATATCCATATTTAACAAAGAAGTAGCATATTAAATCACAAACCAGGGACTCATCGATGAATCATTAGACAAGTTGTCATGCATTCACTTTCACGTCCATTAGCATCAGCAAGGGTTGGTGAAGCCAGCCATCCTCAAAGCTATTCTCAGAGCCATGTTTCTACAACAAGGAGGAGTCCAATGCAGCCACAAGGGGGTTTTTTAAATAGACCAAGTAGTTTAGGAGGTTTCAGAAGCTTTCCAACTGAATGGTTGGTAGTTGTCATTATTAAAAAGAAGAAATTTGTATATCACATCAAAGAAATTGATAATGTAATCAGTTATAGGTTAGTTTATAATGAAAGGGTGTGATGATCCAGCGTACCCTTTTAGATTTATATTTATATTCATTCTAAAATCTGCAAAAGAAAGATAACATTGAATTGGAACAAAAACATTGAATGATATGTTGAAATTATGGATTCATGGGTTGTGATGAAATGAAAGATAGTTCAAAGTTTGAAATTTGAATGCAAAGACCTGATACATCTTCTTGACAAAGAGAGATAAGTCTATATTTTTCTTCTATTGTGCAATAGTCATTTTCATTATTTTATTTACAATCAAGTCCTTCAGATAAACGAATAGGCATTCTTTAAAGTGATAGTTTTGTTTTGCACATATTTCACTTTAAGTTTATGTTTTGTATATTCAATTATTTCTTTCTCATTTTCGTATGGTTAAAACCCTTTTGATTAAAATATTGATCAAATAGTTCATCATTTGAGAAATAATATTAAATTGAAATACTTTTAAACTTATCGTTGTATGTACATTTCATTTCGCCTTTAAGGTGACAATTTTTGTTTCAAAGTTGTCTCTGAAGTTGAACATAGGATTGAAGATATATCGACTCTGTTTGCCCATTATTGGAATATAGCACTGGTCTGTCTCGTTATTTGAATTCAGTATTGGGTTTCATCATTTCAAGTTTTTTGAATTACTCTTTTATTTCATTTAATTCAGTTCATATTTTCAATCTTATCAAACGATATTAAATACATTACATTTCATTAATACATATATTTTCAGTTTCGTGATCTTATTAACATATTGAGAAGTAGGAGTTGAAGTTACCAGTCATCTATTATAGGAAACCTCTAGAAGACTTTGAAGATAGGTTTAAAGTGCAGGTCCACCAGCCTTGGTTTCGTGGAATCAGAATTGTAGGAGGTTGTCGAAACCTCGTTCATTGGCAGATTGATCGTATTTATCTTCATTGGATAAATGAAATCTGTTAGGAGTCCAATCTGTCAATTTGAGCACCAACAGGGCCTAAGGATTATTTGCAGCATATAAAACATTGGTTGGACAACACACAACATGAATTGTATCTCTCATTTTGTAATTCAAATCCTCACATTAAGATTGGACAAACAATGTTTGAAATATTAAAGCCATATTTTGTGAAGATAAATAAATCTTTTGAAACTTGTTGTTGTCAATATCATGTTGAATTTGATCTCTACTATCAAGGTTTCATAAATATGATAGAAGAACATGATGGCTATCAAAATGCTTTTCTAAAACGTCCAAGCCAATTCATAGCATCAATCTTATGTAACAAATCAATTGATCATGAAATACCTAAAATAGATTGCATAAGAGGAACTTGTCAAACATGCGAGGATTTGGATAAATTTCCTTTTAGAGTTGAAGATACTGACATGATGAGGATGGTAAAGTGTAAGAGTTACAAGTAAATAAATTCTGAAACTAAAGTTGGGAAAGAGTCAACAAGGTTGGAATATGTAGAGGAGGAGATACATGCTAAAATATTTATGGAGAATTTTTGTAAATTAATACAACCATATATGCATCATCTTTTTTTTTTTCTAAATGGAAAGTAGAACAATTCCAACTACTAAGGGAAACTTTTCCTGTTGGAACAATTTTATCGGTTGTTGACTTTGCAGAAAATTACTCTTTTGTTTCTTAAAAACAACTTCAAGCGGAATACTACTATACAGAGCAAGTCACTATGATGGTACATGTTTCTTATCGACATGAACAATTAGATTTGGATGGTGTTGAAAGTACATATCAAACACGGGTCATAAAGAAATAATATCACTTTTACATTAGTGATGATAAAGAGCATGACATACATTTTGTTGAGAATTGCTTTAAAACATTTTTTGGATTTTTGAAAAATAAAGGCATCACAATTGTTCAAAGCATTTTGTTTGGTCAAATGGATGTGCAACACAATTTAAATAAGAAAGACCATTTTATGCACTATGTAGATATCATGGATACCAAAAGATAGCATAGCTTTCGAGTTTCTTTGAGAGTGGACATGGAAAGGGAGAGCATGATGGTGCATGAGCCTGTATCAAATGTGCATTAAGAAAGTGTCAGTTGGACTATCAGGGATATCGTATAAATAATGCTCATGATGTAGTTGTGTGGTACAACTCACATTTTGAGGTTCCAACTCAGGATCACACAACATCATGTTTGGATCGATTCATTCCATTCAGAGTATTCTGGGACATATTATGTATAAATACAACATCACTTGTTTTGAAGTTATTTAGTTGGAATATTATGAATGTGTAGATTGAATGCATGTTATGTAATTACTTAATTCTAGGATATAATTTTCCATAAATACTTTTAAAATTAGGATTAGTAATATATATATTAAACACATACATCAAACATGTATATTTAAAAGCATGAACTAGACATCATCATTTATATCATAAGTCAAGTACATTTAATCAACAAATGTATATATGTCACTTGAACTATATCTAGAGTGAAAGTATAACATAAAACATAGAGGTCAAGTACACATATATAGTTCACATACATACATGTTTAAGATCAATGAATCACTATGAGTACACATACATCTTGAATGAAAGTATAGATTAGAATGAAAGTATATAACACATACATACACATGAAACATCAATCATAGATCAAGTATGTAAAGATCAATCATAGATCAAGTATGTAAACATAAAACATAGAGATCAAGAGCTGTAAGCTCATGAAACATGTGTATCATGTCAAACATAAATCAAAGTGTACAAAACATATGTCAAGATTCTGAGTAGATATAAATGAAATAATATAACATCAAAAATAAGTATGTATGTTAATATGTCTAGATCATATATGAAAGTGCCTCTAGGACTCATCATGATGACTCCTCAATAAGCGTTCATGCCCAGAGTGTCTGTCATGCTGTGAAGGATATGCAGATCCCTACAGAAAAGGAGAAATATATATATATAAATGTACACATTTGTTAAAGTTTGAAAAAATATTACAAGTTCAAACATGTTATAAAGTGTGGAAAAACATGTACTACGTGTGTGTACACACATCAATAAATTAAAAACTCACATGTCCACTACTGATGTCATCATTGAGCGAGTCCCGACATTGTACATGATTAGTACTCAAAGTAGGAGTAACAAGAGGCATATCCTGGTAGAGAAAAAAGTAAATTTATATGCACATCTAGATGAAATATTGCAAATTTTTAAATAACTTAAATTGTAACATTAAATATATATAATCTGATAATTTATACCTGTGTAGATGGTGGCACGTGATAGTACTCAGACTTCCTAGCCTCAATCCTATCAACCTATACATCAAGATTGTGCTATGTTTGGTCCAAGCTCATCTCTGCATCAACAACATGCATAGATTGCACATGTCTCTCTAATGATGAATGCAAGGAAATAACCAAATGAGATGGCATGGAAGCTGCATCATGATGTGTCACAAAATATAGGTAACCTATAGTTTCCATGCTCAAGTCAACATCCTCAAGGCCAACATCAAAAAATAGGTGCCCTACACTGAGTGAAGGGTCTGTACATTGTGCCTCTCCCTTTGCAGCAATAAAGTGGTCAGTGCGTGGATCCTTACAAGCACCGCCACTATGGCCATGGTCTAGGTCAGAACGAGGTGGCTGGGAAAATTTGACAGTAACCACACAAGCTCTAATACTCGATATAGGGATGTCATGCTCTACTGCTATAAATGTATAAGCATCCAACAAATCCTCAGCCAAGCTAGACAATGTGACCTGTGTCATCTCTCCCATAAGTCCTGCTAGGCTAGACTGTGAAGGGATCCCCACTGCAGTATACATGTCATTGGAAGCCCTGCTAGCGGATGCTCCAACTGACAATCTGGAGTGTCGTCGAGACATCAAGTACTAACCAACCTAATTGTTGGATATGGCTGTAGCAACTGCTACAATATCCCCCACACTATCAATCACACCTCAAAGCTAGGTGCTATAGATAACATAATCTCCAAGAGGAGTCAATGAAGGAGCTATCATAGGTGCCCTCTGACCAACAATGGCCTTGTGTACTAGCCTCTTGTGATCTGCTTGACGATAAGCATCTCTATCAACAAGTCTGCCATGCCCGTGTCCTTGATGTCCTGGAAAATTAGTGTAATTAACTTGCCTCCCTAAATGAACCTCATCATAAATCTGTTGTGCAAAGTACAATGGAATCTGGTCATCATTTGGATAACAACCATGAACAACTAGAAATCATGGGTATATCAATGCGGATATGGTAGGATCATCACACCTCATAACCTGATATCCCTTCACATACTGTAACTCTGCATAAGATGGAAAATCTTCCCTTTTTAGGGTCTCTTTAGGCACTAAAGCCTGTACCTCCTTGAGAGAAAGACCATAGCCAACCTCTTGTCTCTTCCTCTCAAGTATGGCCTCTATAACATCTCGGTCATAGGGAGTGGTACCATGAAGGTCATCCCTAATAGTAATCAAGATATGAAGTATAGATTGACATGTATTCTTATAAACAATAGAGCTAGTTAGATTATTAATGGAATCTTGCAACCTTTGAATTTCTCTATTAGTGCGTTCAAATAGTTCCTCAAGAGGAATCAGTGCATCTGCCATATGTGATGTGTAATATTATATGCATGATATATATATATATGTATATATATATATGTGTGTGTGTGTGTGTGTGTGTGTGCATATATGCATGTATATATGTATATATATATGTGCATATATGCATGTATATATGCATATATATACTCATATATGCATATATATACATATAGGCATATATACACATATATACATATAGGCATATATACACATATATACATGCATATATGCACATATATGCATATATACATATATATACATGTATATATACACATATATATGCATATATACACATATACATGCATACACACACAAATATATATATATATATATATATATATATATACACATATACATGTGCATATATATAAATAATGTATAAAAAATTATATACATTATATATACAAATAGTATATATTAAAAAACTATTAAAAAATGCAATGAAAATGTGAAAAACCTATTGAGTCGACAGTTGATATTTCGGATACCCCACATAGTTTCAACCCAGCCGAAACAATGATTTCGCTATTTCGGTAGGTTGTATATACGCCAAAATTTGACCTAACCTACTTTTGATCGAAAGTAGGTAAGTAATTTCGATGGAAAGTACTTAACTACTTTCGATTAGAAGTAACTTCCGATTGAAAGTACCCATTTTTGGTACTTTTGATCAGAAGTATTTGTCTGTTCTGATCAAAAGTATGAAGTGTTTTTTTGTGGGCCACACTTTTTGGGGTGAAATCCTTCCTCCTGAAAACTGTAACCCACTATGGTGGGATCACCCATTTATGTCCTTCCTCTCCACAATTGTAACAAGTTACTTGAAACCCTTTTCTACTATATCCACCTATGGAGTAATTACCTCTTCCTCAGTATGAATTTCTGCCTTTCCATTTAGTCTTTCCTTTGCCTTGAGATGTGTCTAAAATTGACTTGTCTGGTTTAGATCTACTATTTTCACCATGAGATGTACCTCTTCCTCTAGGGAACCTACCACCTCTGCCTCTTTGTCTTTGTTCATATCTTCTGTTCAACTTTTCCTCAGCTTTTAGGGTAAATTGATATGCCTCCTTAATGCTTTCCATCTTGACCAAACTGATCTCATCTTGTATGGAACTTCTCAATCCATTTAGGTATCTTGCTACTCTTTCAAATTCATCTTCAACATGTCCAGATCTGATGTCCAATCTATAGAATTCCTCAGTATAGTCATTCACTGATCTATCATTGTGCTTCAAACTTTGCATTCGCCTAATTAGGTTAATATGATAATGACAAGGTAGAATTAATTTGTTTACCATCTTATCCCATACCTTGATTTTGTCTTTACCTTTCTTCTTTTGATCCAATTACAGATGTTCCCACCATAAGGATGCATGACCTTTCAGCTTTGTGCTTGCAATCTTCACCTTATTATCCTCTGGTACATTTTCATATTCAAAGTACTTTTCCATCTCTATTATCCAATCAATCAATTCATCAGAATCTAATTTTCCACTATACTTAGGAGGATTAAACTCAGGTGTGGATTTCAAACTTGTCAAAGCTTTCAAGAATCTCTCTTCTTCTTGATTCATCACAGGTGCAGGTGGAGCTTCACCTTGAATGTCTTCTAATTCATCATCACTAACATCCTCATGATGTCTTCCTCTATGTTGGGCTATCTCAATAGCTTCCAATCTAGCAGCCATCTATCTAAGTATATCAGCTAGACCTGGATCTGCATTTCCTCTCCCATGAACCATCTTGAATCCCTCTACAATTGTAGGTCACATCGCAATCTTCTACCCCATAAAAATATCACCAAGTAGGGTTAGGGTTTACAAGAAGGAACTTAGATCTCACAAATGATCTGATACCACCTGACCCAAGGAGAGGATACTAATGGGGCCTAAGGCACTCCCAAGTACAAAACCACCTTGCAGAACCAATGTAGAAGCAACACACAGTGAGAGAAGAAAAAAAAGAGATCATTTTGATTAATTGATCAAACACATTACATGCCAGGCTGTAAGGCCTTCCTGGTTTCATCCATATACATAACAAATGATTATAGAATAGTCTTCATACAATAGAGATCACATACCTTCAATCTCAATATCTAAATTTTGCTTTCTTTCTCTAACACTGATACCTAAACTAAGAACAAACAAAAGAATATATACAAGAGTCCACCATAGAGGTCGACACTCAAATCTATAAGAGAGACCTAGATTTAGGTCCACATAGATCCCAATGAGAGACCCCACATTAATTTAGCAATGGAAATTAAATGTATAAGTCGGGCATATCAGTATAAACATCTCAGAAGAATGATCACTGAAAATTAGCAACCGTCGGTAAGGACATACCCAAGCATCAGACAACCCATTGGTAAAGAGATCACTGAAATTTGTCGGTAAAACATACCCAAGCATCAAAAAACCCATTGGTAAAGAGATCATCGAGACCTGTCGATAAAGAAGGAACACCCAAGCAACACAAGACAAACTACAATGCAAAAGTAAACATATTTTTGGTTGAGCGGGATTGCCAAAGACCCGAGATGCTCCTGCATCATCATACTAACCCCAGAGTTAGTAGATCTCTTAAGTGAACTCTTTTTATCTTTTCCTTACTTGGGGACATCTTATAGTGGATACATTTCTTTTTGGGTGCATGTGTGATTTGTTAAAGCCATTTCTCCCATTAAGGCATTTGCAATCTCTTTAACATGGGGCATACAATCTACTCCTTGTTTCAAATTTTGCACACACTTACACAAGGATTCAATATAATCTCTCTTTTAAGGATGGCCAAGGAGAAAATTCTTTCCTTGTGTTTATCTTTCCATCAAATCCCTTAATGGAGACAATTATTTCCTTAAGGACTTATCATCCTTCTTTTAGATCCCTTAATGAGGACAATGCTTTCCTTAAGGAATGATCTTCCTTTTTTAATCCCTATGGAGAAAATGCTTTCCTTAGGCCTGATTTACCTTATTGGATCCCTTAATGGAGATAATTCTTTCCTTAAGAACCAATTGTATTTGATTGGTTGAATAGAATAAAACAACTTTCTATACCTTCGATTCTATCTTTTGTAACACTTTTTGAACTTGTGTGATTCATAGTAAGTCTCTCTCTCTCTCTCTCTCTCTCTCTCTCTCTCTCTCTCTCTCTCTCTCTCTCTCAGAGATGTATCTTTTATATTGGTTTTGGATTTGATGAACACTTAAGTCACTTGGGGGTTTGATTTTTCTTTGGCTCCTTGAACTTTATAAGATTGTTCTTATGCATTGATCTACTTTACCAAGAGAATGAGCTTGTATCATACTCCCACTAAAGTAGAGGCTAAATGTATCATCCTAAAAATTTAGCACCCATAATTGTATACTTTTCTATGACCTTTTGTAGGATGTCTATAAGAAGTTGAGTCCCACTTTTAGGCAAAAAGTGTAAGTCTTTTCCTCATTTTTCAAAAATTATATCAATTGAAGTCAAAAGTTGAGGCACTTAGAGATTGAATCCTAGAAAACTTCAATAATATAAAATGTAGTTCTTAGTCTCTAGTTTTCAAATATGTAATTTATTTCAATACCCACATGGTAGAAATTGCATTTTAGTAAGAATGTGTAAAAACTACTTTTCCAAAAAGCTTGTTTAAGGACCACACCCAACGTGTATGACCACAATATTTTGACCTAAATGAAGGAACTTTTTTGAATCCTTCTAGGAATGATACCTAAGATACCAAATATTGATGAGCATTTTTTTATTTAATATTTTATTTTATTAATTGTTAATTGACTATAAAGTATATTTTCAAAACCTATTTTGTACAACCATCATACATTTAACATGTTTTCAAAAAAAAATTAACTACAAGGAAATTCTAGATAGATTTATGTCATATTATTATTTTCCAAAAAATATAAAAACCAAAAAGTTATTAAAATTTTAGTGAACCTCACTATTTTAAGTTTAGGTGCCACTTTTGATTAATAAATAATGCAAAAATGTAAAATTAATCATATCACTACAAAATTTTTATTTTTGAAATCTATACAGTAAGAAGTCTAATGGGTTTTTGTTTCATCAAAAAATTCAATCAGGAAGGCCTTCAATCAATTAGGGTAAGGCAGAAATCTAGGAATCTAGTGCCTTAGCCATTATTTTGTAGGCTCAAAGCATAGGCTTGGTTTGACCAATCCTATCCCAACCCAAAATCCAATGCAAAGGGTGGCTTGTAAATTCAAATTTAAAAAAATCCGTACATGTTTAAAAATGCGTACCTATTTCTTAAATATATAAACCGGTGTGTAAAAATTTGTTTGTAGGCATAGTTTAAAAAATAAAATTAAAAATGTGCACCCATTTTTAAAAAAATGGGCACCGATTTCTTAAATTTTTAGATTGGGAATCCGAGCCTAAAGGTGCCCATTTCTAGCAGCATTTTCAAGTCCAAAATACTTCCGTCAAATTGGGACCCAACTTCTTGCACTTGCCCTCTACCTCATTTTGGTGATTTCAAGGTTTGAATTCTCATTACGCTTGATCTTCACAACCTATCTTTTCTCTCCTCCGTTTCATCCATCCTAATATCCCCTCCAAATTATGGCTCATTTTTGAGGGTACATGATACCAATGGTGACCTTTCCCTACGAGAGAACACCAATGACAACCTATCCCAGGAAAATGGGGCCCTAGTTTGGCCATGTGCTTGATACTGGGGTACTAGTAGGATTTTTGATTTTATAGTCAACCTAGATCATTTATGAATCCCAAAATAATGGAGTAAGTATAAAAATACCTTATGTCTTCTCCTTTTTCATATCACAACCATACTCAAGCATTTAGCAATCAAGTTATCAAGATTTTCAAGCAATGAAGAGAAATTGAGCATTTGGATTCAAGATTTGAAGGAAAGCATCCAAGATCAAAATCTTCAAGCCGCTAATTCTTCAAGATCATTTCAATTAAAGGAGATATTCTCTAATTGATGCATGTTTCTCTCCCATTATGGCCAAGTAGAGGAATTCTCAATCAAGAAAGAATATCCTTCCTTCATTCTTCTTCTCTCTCCTTCATTGCAATAAATTTTCAAGCATACCAACATTCAATATCTAGGAGTGGACTTAAGAGATCTATGCATTTGTGATTTCATCCTAGATTCTACATCACAGCCCAGGTTCAACTCTTTGGATTTCAAGAACATTTCAAGCATCTTCATGGGTATAAGTGATTTCTACATTCATCTATAAAGGTTTATACAAGGTAAATCTACCATTTACCTTTTTACATACTTTTCTTTATGTAATATTTTTCCATTTTAAAGGTTTATTCCTAAATAGGGGTTTGACCAAGGAAAATCTCTTTATAAAACCTTTTCCCCCATTTTCTATGCACATGAATAGGTTGTGGAGCCACCTGATTAGAATAACAAATATCATATATAGTCGGAAAGACCCAATAAGTTTCAACCATTTTTTCTAGGTACAAAAGGCCATTGGTGATTTTTCCCTAGGTACGGGATGAGATTTGACTTTTCTCCTACACTTTTATCTCAAGGTAAAAGTACAAACTTGTGTCACACTTTTACAAAGGAAGAGGACCATGACATGCAAAGTAGTTAAACATTAACGACATAAAAGTGGTATTTGTGTTTAGAATTTGAAAATGATGTAAACTAATGGAATGTGTAAAATTGGATGTAGTTTATGCCTATAATTTTTTTTAAACATTTGGAATCAAAATTGACATAGTTTTTTAATTTTTTAAGTCCATTTTTTAATTGTTGAAAAATACTAAAAATTGAGGGTCTAGTTCCCACCAACAAAATATATGTAAATAATATTTTTTTTCTCTGATTTCAGAATATGTTTTAGATGACATATACAACTAGTGCGGAAAAAAGAAAGATTGGTTTTCGGTATATATTTTCTCGGTTATAATTATTCAAAGTCAAAGTTATCCGAAATTAACAGTTTTTGTCTCCCGCCTAATTTTCGCCTGCAAATTTACACCAAATACAAAAAAAAATTATATATTCTTGAAGAGGACACTCTCCTCTAGTGCTAAATATAAGTTTTAAAATTTTCTGACATAATTTGCTATTTTTCTTTTTATGAACGAGCATGTTCTTCAATGTTAAAATACCTACTTGGAGTTTTTTTAACTTATAATATATTATATTTAATCAAAAAACTATAAAAATTATATGACCATAATTTAGAATTGGAGCTCTACAAAAGGGTATTTTTAGATATTAAAAACAATTTAGTTTTGGTGGACAAATAAGCCCTAGAAATGACGTGTTACCAATTTTTTCTTTTTTTGCTTATTTGGCTGCCACATGGGATGCAAAATAAGTAGTTTCAGCCGAAACCGGTTCGGCCGGAACTGTTTAGGTTGAAACTAAGGCCAACCAAACATGGTCGCATGGATGACCACGACCCTCAAAGTTGATATATATAATTTTTTTAAAAAAAAAATTAAAAGTAATTATCAATTATTCCGACTTAAAAATGTTTTTTTAATAAAATCACTTTTTAAAATTGTTTTAAAGGCGTATTTTTGGATGTTAAAGGGCAACTAAGAATTAAGATTATCAAGGAGGTTTGTATTATTTGCAAGTGTTTTTTTTTAGTTTTTTGAGATTTTTTTGTGTTTTTAATTAAAGCATTGTTCAATATTAAATTATGAACTTATCAATATTATTTTTGATTTTTTTTATTAAGAGTATATGGTTTTGTGTATGCAGGTGAATTGAAGCTCTCAATTTGAACAAATTGTGCAATGGGGAATAAAATGAATAGAACAAGAAAATATTATTGAATAAGGGATGAAAAAATGAAAGGTCATACAAAATGTAATGAAAATGAACCTGTTGAAGTCCAAGAAGATCCAATTCAAGTAGGGGAAAAAATTGATGGAAATATATCTTTTGACATGGGCAATTTGATGGATGGATGACGATTCATTTTTCAGTCAATTTTCATCTAACGAATTGGTACCTGAAAGAACAATAAAAAAATAATGCAAAAAGAATTGGGATGAATATTTTCAAAATAAAATTCTGATTGGAAAAGCACAATTATTTGCTAGGTTATTCAGGAAAAAAGAAATGACTCATGTTTTGGAGTTGTTAGGTGTTGATAACAAGAAAAACTCAGTAGACAATGTAAATCAAACAATAGTTGAAAATTTGCAAGATGTATTGAATGCCATTAACAACTCAAGTCGAGGAGCCAATTTAAGTGATGCACGTAGAGCATTGATGACTATTTTATCTAGTAGGAGGTTGGTTGGAAAGATTGCTACAATGTAAACAATTGTTATTTTGTCATTGATGTCAAACCTTAACTGGTGAGACTATTGTTGTATGATTGAGTACCATATCTATTGATTGATGAAGATTTGAAGAATAAGATAACAAGAAGACTGAGGAAATGGTTGAGTTATAAGTATACACCAGGGCACTTGATCATTTGGTACTTTAGCAAAGTGATATGTTGTTTATCTTTCACTGATAGTTCACTCAAAGGTCGATGCCAAGGAAAGAAAATTTGATGCCAAGAAAAGCGAAAGGTGATGCTGAGCAAAGAAAAGATGATGCCGAGCACAAGTGAAATGCTGAGGGAGACAGAGAAAGCTGAGAAACAGTATTTTAGTAATTGATAAGATTTGAGATCTCTGGCTGACATAGTTGATTTTATTGGGATATGCATTGTTAATTAAGATTGGTCCACACTCATGTAATGCATGGGAAAACATTATTAGTGCATGGATTCAATGTTTAATTAATGACTGTATTGGAGAAGTAAATTAAATGTAATGATGGAAAGATCCGTTGGATCTGACTTAACCTAAGATCCATGATCTTGATTAAGTGACAAAAGATCTATCTAACCAAGATGAAGAGGTATAATATAACCTATTGAGGTTATTGTTATGTATCCAAGTGTAAGGAGAAGTTGTATGCAAGAGTATTGCATGGTTAATTGACTGATTGGAAAAACCTAGCAGAGAAGGATGAACAGAGAAGAAGAGAGATTGCTTGATGGATTTCCAAGCAGATCTAAAGTTTGAGATGAAAATGGAGGCCACTCAGTGAATTAGCATTAGAGCTAAAATTGGATCTATATTTTCAAATTAAGTTGTATGTATCGAATCACACCTGCTAATTACTTTCTAACCATTGTATCAGTTCAAATCCCTTAACCAGGTTGACCTAACAGTCATTGTATAAATCATTTGAACAAGGTGACATTCAGATTAGAATATTCTAAGTCCTCTAAGAAGGCCACTCCTGACAGGGTGATTAAATCCTTTAATCAAGTCACATTTGACAGTGTGTTTTGTAACCTTTAACATGGTTGGCTCCTAACAGAGCTCACTTCAGAAGATTGAAATTTTGGTAGCATGTTACTGGTGGTTTTTTTCATATTTGGTTTCCATGTTAAATCATGGTGTCAAAATGTGTGAATATTTATGTTGTGTTTTATTGTTAAGTTTCTATAAGATTATTTCTTTAGTACAGTAAAGTGCACAGATTTGTTGTCTATTGCTGCCTAGCAGATCTGAGTTGTTGAAATGGTATAAAATTTTATATGGGAACATCTAGACCCAAGGATTACTAATTCCCCCCCCTCAGTTATTCTAAATTCATTCTAACAATTGGTATCAGAGATTCATTCTCTTGAAATAGTTTGAAGGTACTTGGAGATAAAGATAAAGATGTATAAAATGGATGGACCAAAGATTAACAAGGACAACTTTCCTGCATGGAAAAGTTTGATGAAACTTCACTTGGCTAGTATTGGTGATTTTGCTAAATGAAATATTGACCAAGAATATGTAGCCCCTACTGGAGCTCTGAATGCTGCATAATTAAGAGAAAAGCATGAACATAATCAAGCAATGTTGGAACTTGCATCATCTCTGAACTATCATGAATTTGAGGACATCAAGGAATGTACAAGCGCAAAGTAGATGTGGGATGCCCTTCAAGCCATCTATGGAGGTGTTACGAATGTACTAAGAGCCAAATCTGAAATCTTGAGAGGTAAGTTTGATGATTTAAAAATTTAAGAAGGAGAAAATGCAGTGTAATATTATGATAGGATAAAGGAAGTTGTAAATGCTATTAGAGGAGCTAAGGGAACCATTGATGATGACACTATCATGAGCAAGGTACTGATAACACTTCTTCCTATTTATGCTATTAGAGTATTTTCAATTCAATAATTGAGATGTACTTCTAACAACAATTTGACTCTGGAAAGTTTGGTAGGCAGACATACTGCATTTGAGATGTCAAATTTTGATAACTATACTCCACAAACTATTGAATCTGCATTCAAATCACAAATGGTCATGAGCAAATCAATGAAAGGAAAGAAATGTATAAGAAGTGATAGTTACACTTTAGATAATGATCTAGAATATCTTGAGTCACTTATGGCAAGGAGAATAGCTAGAGGAAAAGAAAAATTCAGAGGTAAACTTCCTATTATTTTGTTTTCTTGTAACAAAGTTGGTCATATTGCTGCTAGATGTCTTGATAAGAATGATAAAGATGAAAGAAGAGACACCAAGTACAAAGACATAAAGGATGACCAAGACTATAGAAAGTTCAAGGATTACAAAGAAAAAGGTAAGAAATCTTGTTATATAGCTGAAGAAACTTCTGAAAGTGAATCTGATAAATCTGATGAAAATGATATAGAAGTTGTGTATGTTGCAATGAAAGATGATTACGATAATGATGAGAAAACTACACTAATTTCTTATATGAGTAAAGGTGATCGTTGGATTATTGATAGTGGTTGTTCACATCACATAACTGGTGATAAGGAAAAATTTGAAACCTTAGATCAATGTAAGGGTGGATATGTTAAGTTTGGTAATGATAAACCTTGTAGAGTTAAAGGGAAAGGATCAATTCAATTGACTGACAAGATTAGATGTGATGATGTGTATTGGGTTGATGATCTTAAGTATAACTTGTTGAGTGTTGCACAACTGAACACTTTTGGTTACAAAGTTGAATTCCATCATAGGAAAGAAAAGATATATGATGGCAAGAGAGAATTAGTTGGAAGTGGCGAGTAGACTAGAGGTAACTTATTTTATCTAGACTTAGCTGAAGAGACATGCTTGTTTGCACAGTATAATGATTTTTGGTTATGGCATAAAAGACTATGTCATGTTAACTTTGATAACTTGGTAAGCATAAGTAAATTGAAAAAGGTTAGAGGGTTACCTAAGTTAAAGAAACCTGAGAATGCAATGTGTAAGCAATGTCAATTGGGAAAAATGACTAAATCTACCTTTAAGAGAAAAACTCATACTTTTGAGAATATTTTTGAATTGGTTCATATTGACCTTTATGGACCTATTGGTGAGAAAAGTTACTGTGGAGACAAATATTTTATTCTATTTGTAGATGACTACTCTAGGATGATGACTGTTATGTTTGTTAAAGAAAAATCTAATGCATTCTAGTTATTTAAGTGGTACTTGAAAAAAGTTGAAAAGGAAATAGGTAAGAGTGTGAAATGTCTGAGATCTTACAAAGGAGGTGAATTCATTTCTAATGAGTTTAACAGGTTTTGCAATGACTAAGGGATAAAAAGATAGATTTCTGCACCTAGGACAGCACCACAAAATGGTATAGATGAAAGGAGAATTTGATCTATCATGGATTGTGCCAGAACATTAATGATGGAGAAACATTTTGCACATATATATTAGAGAGAAGCTGTAAGTATAGTAGTTTATACCTTGAACAGAGTACAAGTCAAGAAAGGTACAAACACTACACCTTATGAGCTATGGTATGGATATGCACCTACTGTAAGTTGTTTTAAGGTCTTTGGGAGTAGATGTTTTATACTGAAGGATAACAAAAATGGTAAACTTGATGCTAAAGGAGAAGAAGGCACATTTCTTGGATATTCTACTAAGAGTAAGGCATATAAGTCCTTAAATTCTAACACTAGAAAAATTGTGGAAAGTGCAAATATTAGAATTGATGAATATAGAGAGAGAAATGAAGCTGAAAGCATGATTAAGCATGAGAGTTATAGATCATTCACTTATCTTGAAGAGGAGGATTCTAATGAAACTAAGAATGAAGTTGTTGAGAAATAGTCCGCACCTGCCGGGATACAAAACAAAATTGTTGTGCAACAGGACGTGATTGCTGAGCTATTTGATGGAGATGCCGAGTCACAGTTTTAACCTAAACTAAACATGAATGATCAAACTAAAGCTGAGAAAGAGCCTACTTTGGAAAAATATGTGAGAAGGAACCATAAACCTAATCAAATCATAGGAGCAAAGGACTTTGCAGTTTTGACAAGAAGAAAATTAAGAGAAGACACATGTTTTCTATGTTATTTTGAGCCTAAGATAGTAAAAGATTCTTTAGAAAATGACGACTGGATTCAAGCCATGAATGAAGAGATAGACCAGATTGAAAAGAACAAGACATGGACACTAGTACCGAGGCCTAACAACAAAAATGTAATTGGTACTAAGTGGGTATTCAGAAACAAGCTGAATGAACATGGAGAGGTAACAAGGATAAAGAAAGACTGGTATGTAAAGGTCATGCACAAGTGGAAGGAATTGAATATGGAGAGACATTCACCCCAATTTCAAGATTGGAAGGTGTAAGAACTCTACTTGCATATGCAGCCTACAAAGGATTTAAAGTTTATCAAACGGATGTGAAGTCATCATTTCTAAATGGGATATTAGAAGAGGAAGTATATATTGAAAAAGATGATGGATTTATTGACCCAAGCAAGAGGAACATAGTTTGTAGACTGCACAAGACATTATATGGACTGAAACAAGCACCCAAAGCATGGTATGAAAGATTGCACAATTATCTGATAAAGATTGGATTTGCAAGAACAAATTACAATAACAATCTGTATTTGAAGACAGAGAAAGGTAAAGGAATTTTATTGGCCAACATTTTTGTTGATGACATCATATTCAATGGACAAGATATGATATGCAAAGCATTTGTAAAAGAGATGCAAACTGAATTTGAAATGTCTATGTTTAGTGAGATAAAATTCTTTATTGGTTTACAAATATATCAAATGAAGAATGGTATCTATATCACTCAATCAAAATATGTCAAGGAGATACTAAAAAATTTGGTATGGAAGATTCAAAGCTAGTGAGTACACCCATGGCTATTGAATAGAAGCTAACAAAGAATTATGATACAAAAGAGGTAAATCAAACACAGTATAGATCAATGATTGGTAAGCTACAATATGTTGTACACAGTAAACCTGATATTGCATTAGAATTTGGAATTGTTGCTAGATTTTCTGCTAATCCAAAAGAGACACATATAATGGCAGTGAATTTTTTTTTGAGATATTTGAAAGGTACAGAAGATTATGGCCTATATTACAAAAGAAATGACAATTTTGAAATTAGAGTCTATACTGATTCTGAATGGGATGGTAATGTAGATGATAGAAAAAGCACCACAGGAGGAGCATTTATTTTTGGAAAAATATTAGTTTCCTAGACAAGAAAGAAACATAAATTGCACCTCACAATCTATAGCTGAAGCTGAGTATGTGGCAGCATCAGTTAATTGTTCAAACATTGTGTGGTTGAAGATACTACTGAAAGGTATGAAGGAGGAGATCACAGAACTAGTTGTCATATATTGTGATAACATGAGTGCCATTAATATTTCTAAAAATCCTATAATGTACTCTAAGACAAAGCATATAGGTATCAAGTATCATTACTTGAGGAAGCTAGTTCAGAAGAAAGAAGCGAGACTGGAATATGTGAACACTAAGGAAAAGTTGGCTGACATATTTACAAAAGCAATGCCCAAGGATGCTCATGAGTATCTAAGAGGTAAATTGGGGGTGATTCCCCTAGCAGAGGCTAACTAGTTCTGAATGGCATTGTTGCATCAAATGTTCTAATCAGAACAATTGACACATTGATGCATAGTGAGTCACATTTTTAGGATGCTGCCTAAAAATTGTGAAGTGGAAGACAAGAACAAAAAAAAGAAGATCAGTCATAAACAAAGATGATAGGATCAACATGATACAAAGATTAGAACAAGATAAATCTGCATAATGAAGATGTCAACATCTTTGGCATTGTTGTCAAAGAGGGAGATTATTGCTAAAACAAATTATTGATAAAAACATATACAAGGGAGATATTATTGAAAGAGGGAGCTAAATAGACACAAAAAGATACCAGTGTGATTACAGACACATAAGGAGTAATATTTTACATATGAGAATCAGAATGAAGCTAAAGACATTAATGAAGATTTTTTCATATCAAGGAAAACACACACTTTTTGGATTGTATGGTAACTTTGGTTGGAAATTATTGTTTTATAGTTTAGTGTTTCCATCAATGTCAAAGAGGGAGATTGTTGGAAAGATTTCTAATGTAGACAATTTTTACTTTGTCATTGATTTCAAACCTTAACTGGTGAGACTATTGTTGTATGATTGAGTACCATATCTATTGATTGATGAATATTTGTAGAATAGGATAGCAAGAAGACAGAGGAAATGGTTGAGTTATGAGTATACACCAGGGTACTTGATCATTTGGCACTTTGGCAAAGTGATATGTTGTTTATCTTTCACTGATAGTTCACTGGAAGGTCGATGCAGAGCAAAGAAAACTCAATGTCAAGCAAAGAAAAAGGTGATCCTGAGCAAAGCAAAGATGATGCCAAGCGCCAGTGAAATGTCGAGGGAGACAGAGAAAGATGAGCAATAGTATTTCAGTAATTGATAAGATTTGAGATCTCTTGCTGACATAGTTGATTTTATTGGGATATGCATTGTTAATCAAGATTGGTCCACACTCATTTAATGCATGGGAAACTATTATTAGAACATGGATTCAATGTTTAATTAATGACTATATTGGAGAAGTAAATTAAATGTAATGATGGAAAGATCTATTGGATCTGACTTAACCTAAGATCCATGATCTTGATTAAGCAGAAAAAGGTCTATCTGACCTATATGAAGAGGTATAATATAACCTACTGAGGTTATTTTTATGTATCCAAGTGTAAGGAGAAGTTGTATGCAAGAGTATTGCATGGTTAATTGACTGATTGGAAAAACCTAACAGAGAAGGATGAATAAATAAGCAGAGAGATTGCTTGATGGATTTCCAAGCAGATCTAAAGTTTAAGATGAAAATGGAGGTCACTCAGTGAATTAGCATTAGAGATAAAATTGGATCTTTGATTTGCAAAGTAAGTTGTATGTATCAGATCACACCGGATGATTACTTTCTAACCATTATAATAGTTCAAATCCTTTGACCAGGTTGACATAACAGTCATTGTATAAATCCTTTGAACAAGGTGACATTTAGATTGGAATGTTCGAAGTCCTCTAACAAGGCCACTCCTGACAGGGTGATTAAATCCTTTAACCAGGTCACATTTGATAGTGTGTTTTGTATCCTTTAACAAGGTTGGCTCCTAACAGAGCTCACTTTAGAAGAGTGAAATCTTGGTAGCATGTTACTAGTGGTTTTTCCCATATTGGGTTTCTACATTAATTCATGGTGTCAAAATGTGTGAATATTTATGTTGTGTTTTACTGTTAAGTTTTTGTAAGCTTATTTCTTTAGTACAGTAAACTGCACACTTTTGTTATCTATTGCTGCCAAGCAGATCTGAGTTGTTGAAATGGTATAAAGTTTTATATGGGCACATCTGGACCTAAGGATAACTGATTCACCCCCCCTCTTAGTTATTCTAAATTCATTCTAACAAGTTAACATAGAGAAAACAAGTACATGCAATTTTTGATTTACTGAGTGTATCTAGAAGAACTGTTCAAAGATATATCAGGAAGAGAAATATGTTAGATAAAAATATTCAAAAGAATTGAGTTAATATTTGTAGACTTCCTTGAAAAGATAAAATTTATGAAGATGTAAAAATATAGGTCATTGAATATTAGACCGCTCACTCCCATGTTTCTTCTAATAGAAGGGATAGTATATAGATGAAAGATGAAGATACCATTATTAAAACTGCACATCCAAAATATTTTATAGATACAACACAAAGCAAATTGTTTGAAGCATTCAAACAAGAATTTTTAGATGTGAAAATATGTCAAAGAATGTTTGAGAGGTTGCACCCTTTCTTTGTACACATAAATAAGGTAGGTGAAACTTGTTGTTGCCGAAATCATGTTGAGTTTCATCTATATTTGCAATCATATAAAAAGGTTTTGTAAGTACTTATAACATATATGGTCATCCCTAAATGTATGACATAATTTGTGAAGTCTATTTTATGTGAGAAATTAGAAGATTCAGATGAGTTCAAATTACAATGTATAAAGAGTGCATGTAGTGATTGTGGAGATTTACATAAATTTCCATTGCAAATTGAGAATATTAATGTTGCAACACTAGTTTTGTGGAAGAGATTTGAATATGAGACATACGAAAGTAAGACCGGAGATGAATCCAAAAAAATTGTATTGAAGGAGAGTGAATTGCCCTACCTTGAGTTTATGGCCAGGATCTGTATTATCATTTATCCACATATCCAACATTGTCATGGTGCAAGCTGGGAAGCTAAATAGTTTTGTGATTCCAAAATTTTTTTTCCACCTAGTTGTATTCTTTTAGTTGTAGATTTCTCTTAGAACTATACATTCTCCCCTCAATCAGAGCTTCAAGCTCAATATTATCATTCTAACCAAGTTGCAATATTTGTGCAAGTGACCTATAGACACGCACAATTTGATTTGGATGAGGTAGAAATTACCAATCCAAATGAACGCATTATCATCAAGGAGGTTCATTTCTATATTAGCGATGATAAGGTTCATGATAGGAGCTATGTAGCTCATTGTTTTGCAATGTATTTTGAAGATATTGCGAATTGCGGGATAAAAGATTCACAACACTAGATTTGGTCTGATGGTTGTGTAGGTAAGTGTATGCACTTCAATTCATTTTCAAATTCTCATTGATTACTTGTTAAATTATTATGTGATCATAATATTGCATATATGTAACAACTTAATCTTGTAGGAAAATTTAAATCTGCAAAAGCCTTTAATTGGCTAGCTATGCAACATGCTAGATGCAATGTTAAGTTTTTGTGGAACTTATTTGAAAGTGGACATGGAAAAGGAGAGCACGATGGAGCATGAGCATGCACTTCGCCAACATGAACTTGTAGGTACAAATAGTGTTAACAGTAGTTAAATATATATATCTAATTATTTCAAATAGTATAATTTAAACTTAGATGTATTTGAACTTTAAACTGATAGTTCAGAAATTTACAGGTAACATGATAGAGAATTCAAAGAAAATTGTTGAATGGTGTAAAAATCATTTTGCTATTCGGGACACCAAATAAAATAAATTTTATATTTGGGAAGTGAAAGGTAATTTATAGTTTGTAGGAAAAATCTAAATTAAAATTTAATTTTGTGTTCATCTATGTTATCATAATTATTGATTTAAATATGTATAACTTTCATTTCATATTTGTAATAGATATAGACTGATCTAGTCCTTACAATTATCAAAGGATTGTTGGTATTAGAAGTTTACATAAAGTGATGATTACCAGACAACACAAGTCTCTATTGATTCAAGTAAGAGAAAAATCATGTTTCTGTGTTGACTGCGTTGAGGAAAATCCAATGAGTCAATATGAGAATATTGCAAATGGATATATTTCACAATGGGATATGAAGGAGTTAATCAGAATGCCTCCTTATGAAGGTGACGATATTGACATAAACATTCATGATCCTATATATTCAGTTGATTATGAGCGTGTTTCTGATTTGGTTGTTACAGGTGTGTACACATGTACATGATATTTTATTTAAATTTAATTTATTGTACTTTTAATTTGAATTTAATATATCTAATATTCTTTTGTATCTAGGTGATATTTTTGTTGTGGTTGTGGATTTTGACAATGATGTTCAAGTGTATATTATTATCTACTAAGATCCATGAAAGAAAAATAAAAATTTCCAGGAGAAATTGTAGATGGTGATGGATAGTCATATCCGACTGGTTCAGTTGTTATTGAAGGAACATATTATCACCAAGTAAAGATAGACATAAATGGTGTTCAATTTATTGAATATATGTCTCGTAAAAAAGTTCTACATTACAGTCACTTGGTTATAGCAACAAAGTTGCAATTTGAGACATTGCAAAAAAGAGGACATGGAAATCAAAAGTGGAGGTTGCCTATTGAAGAACATGAAATTTTTTTGGAGATAATAAAAGACATAGAGGACCCAGACTATATGTATCAGGAGCATTAGGATAAAATTCTTTTTGTAGCTCTCATACTTTCATATTTGAACTCTATAGTTTGAACTCTTACTTAATGTATTGGATATTGGATATATGTTATTGAACTCTACAATTTGAACTCTATAGTTATGCATGCTTGGTATATTGTGTATTCTTTTATAATGTATATTTGATGTTTCAATGGATTTAATATATAGCTTTAATGTATGTTGTTATAGATTTATGTGTTAATGTGCATGGTTTGATACCTCCCCTTACGACATCCACTTTTAAATTATTTTAAATTACTTACATGACAAATTGAATAGATTAGTTAATTGTATTTTAATGGTTCAATGAGTTTATTATATATCTTTTATGTATGTTGTTATAGATTTATATTTTAATGTGTATGTTTTTATACCTCCCCTTAAGACATCCCCTTTTATTTTTTTTTAAATTACATACATGACAAATTGAATAGATTAGTTAATTGTATTTTAATGGTTCAATAAGTTTATTATATAGCTTTTATGTATGTTGTTATAGATCTATGTGTTAATGTGCATGTTTTTATACCTCCCCTTAAGACATCCCCTTTTAAATTATTTTAAAATACTTACATGACAAATTGAAAAGATTAGTTAATTGTATTTTAATGGTTTAATGAGTTTGTTATATAGCTTTTATGTATGTTGTTGTAGATTTATGTGTTAATGTGTATGTTTTTATACCTCCCCTTAAGACATCCCCTTAAGACATCCCCTTTTAAATTACTTTAAATTACTTACATGACAAATTGAATAGCTTAGTTAAATGAATAGCTTGGTTACTTACATAAAAATAACTCTAAAATATGAAATAAATCATTCATATATGGAAAATTTAAAAGTAACATGTATTTAACATACATACTTATATGAAATGACTAAAATGAACATGTATATATGTAATGTCTAAAATATGAAATAATTCATTCACATGTATTTAACATACATACATATATGAAATGAAGAAAATGAACATGTATATATGTAATGTCTAAAATATAAAACAACTCATTCACATGTATAACATACATACATATATGAAATGATGAAAATAAACATGTATATATGTAATATCTAAAATCACATACCAACATACAACATGTAAATGTATCGTTCTGAAATAAGACGTAGATGAAATGTCTAGAATATAGATGTGTCTAAAATAACATGTATGTATATGAAATGTCTACAATATATCTGTGAGCTATGAAATATGTAAAGTAGCATATGTGGTAAACTAGGCCCTTGTCCCGATCCGTGACCTGATGATGGTCCACCTCCTCTTGATCTTTGTGTGCAATAAAATAAATATATGTGTCATGCATACACACATGTATAATAAACTAAATACTTATGATCATAGAAAAATTAATTTTTAAAAAACATGTAAATTTACCTGTCGGTCATGACGCACAAGATCGCTATGAGTATTTAAATCTCCATTTCCATGCTCCACATTGTCCAGAATACTCTGGAGAACATGTATATATATACTTTAATTTAAATTATTTAGGTCATTTACATGTGTAAGTTTTATAAATACATAAAAATTTAAATAAATATATACCGTAGCAGCATGTAATGCTCTCCTGATATCGCTCAACTCTGAATCATGTAAGGACACCTGTGAGGGAAAAATCTAGTCATATGTAAGAAAGGTGGTAAAAATTCGATGAACTGGATGTGATGAAGTGGCCTGGGTAGACTAGTGAGGTGCATCCTCCTCAACTACAGTATGCTGAGGAGTTGTAGGTGGTGCAGGAATATCCTCCTGTCTCTGTGTACCCTGAGAACCTGATCTAGTAGATCTGCTGAGAATGGTGGGGATAAATGCTAGGACATCCTTGAGAGGAACCCTGCCAATAATTTGTATAGCCTGATATATACAAAGTAGATCACTGGCTAAATATGCGCTCATACAATGCAACTGATCAAAACCTGATATAGCTGCAACCTCAAAGGGAGATGGTACATCTACTATACGGTATGGATCATCACTAGAGGATGCAACCTGTGTAGGTGGAGGAATGCTAGAATGGGAATGCAACATGTATCTCCCTAAATTATTAGATGACTTCTCTGAACTTGTGTCGCGATACTCACGATACTAGAAAATACATCTATCCTGATACTATCATCAGGTATAGTCTGTCTTGCAGCTGCCATTTCCAAACCTTTTGGTAAGAATTAAATATTTGGACCCACCTTTTCCTACTTATTAGTGGGCACTAGAGCATTAGGCCCTCTGAATCTATCTAATAATCTCCCCATACCCTACCCAGCATGACTAGGAAAAATTATATAATCAACATCATGGTAATCAACATCATGATGCAAATGAAATTCTGCAAACAATTGTTTGTAGAAATATAGTGGAAGCTCATCCTTCTGGGGCCACCTGTGATGAGCAGCCAACCATCAAGGATATATAAACGGTGCAAAAAGGTCATCCGCACACTGAGTATTCATATAACCTCTAACCTGTGCTCTATCTCGGTAATGAGGAAACATGGTCTTCACCATAGTGGTGGAGACCTCTGAATCAACCTGTCTATAATTCACAACGCCAGTAACGTTGTGTGAGAGAGAATTATAGAATGTATCAATAGATATACTATCATAAGGGTTGTATGATTGAACTGTGTCAATAATATGAACTAGGTCCACTCTAATGACCTTCACCCTATCCCTATTAGGGAGGGCGGTGGATGACGGGATAGCTTGATCAAGAACCTCAATAGCTCATGTCAATCAAGCTATGGTACTGGCAAATAAATCCTCCCTTCCCTCACTAGAATCGGTCGATCTATGAGAAGAGCGGTCACTATGATCCCCCTGTACACTGGAATCTCCAAAATCTACATGTGATGTACCTCTACCCAATGCCATGTGATAGAAAAAATAGATGTATATGCTCAAAAGTATAAAGAAGAATATATGTCTAGATCAAGTTGCACATGTACATGGTCCAATTCCAATTTAATTATATATTTTTAAACATGTGTTACAAATAAATAAACTAAAAAATACTTGAATGCATATACATTTGAAAGAAAAATGATTTAAAATCATATATACATACATGTGCACATATTTTCTCACGAAAAGAGGTTTTGAGTTATAGATCAATTTTGTCTCTAGGTTTCCAACTAGCCTAGTTGAATGTAGATTAATGTTTCATGTTTAGGTTTAGGGATCAAATTGGTTTATTTATCAATTACATTTAGGGTTAATTTGTTTGTGGTTAGTCCATTCATTTTGGTTTCTAGTGTTCTAGTTGATGGTTAGGGTTTATGTTGGTTTCTAGTACGCTCTCTAGTTGAAGGTTAGGGTTCATGTTGGTTGAATATGTTATGGTTAATTTCCCAATTGGGTTTAAGGATCTACTTCTAAATTAGGTTTACATGGTTAGGGTTCATATATGTTTGTTTAGTGTTAGGGTTTATGTTGGCTAACATGTTCCAATTTCATGTTAGTTTCTAGCTAATGCCATGTCACGTGATAGACAAAATAAATTTAAAAAAAAACTTGAATACATGTATGTTCGAAAGAAAAATTCAATTTAGCACGTTAAGGTTTATGTTGGTTTATGTTTCAATTTCATGTGTTGGTTTCATGTTAGGTTTCTGTTAGGAATCAATATGGTTAGTGTTTCATGTCAGGGTTCATGTTAAGGTTTATGTTAAAATTCATGTTTCAGTTTCATGTTAGGGTTCAAGATGTTTGTTTCACATTAGGGTTTCACATGTTAGGGTACAATGTTATGTTTAATACATGAACATTACATAATAATAATGTCTTGTAGTTCATTTTCCTAATGTTTTGTAACATTTTGCTAAGGATTTCTTAGGGTTCATATTAGGGTTCAATATGGTTAAGTTTCATGTTGGGGTTCAATATGGTTAAGGTTTCATGTTAGGGTTAATGCTAGAGTTTTTAAATTGATTTATGTTTCAGTTTTATGTTAGGGTTAATTTGTTAGAGTTTATGTTGATTTATGTTTCAGTTTCATGTTAGGGTTAATTTTTTAGAGTTTATGTTGATTTATGTTTCAGTTTCATGTTGGTTTTATGTTTTTTAATATTTTCCTAATATTTTGAAACATATGTAATAAAACTAGATTAATTAACTAAATAACATTTTCCTAATGTTTTTGGTGTAGGAGCACCTTGGTAGGGCTAGAAAGGAACCTAGGGATTTTATTTTGGTTTTGGCTTGTAGTGGTCCTAGCCAAACCGCTATTCCAATAAGGGGACTAAACAAGCTCTAGTGTGAAGTGTTTTAGTGTAGGATGCCTTAATAGGTCCTTAGTGACCTTATTTGTAACATTGTCCACATTAGGTAAAATAGGGTGTTTATGCATTTTGATGTCAAATTGGACAAGTAAGGGACTTTAGGTCCTATTTCAATGTCCTAACACCTTAGATAAGCATTTGGTTAAGTTTAGTGGACTTATGACCAAGTTTGGATAGAAAATCCAAAAAGAAGTAAAAGTTGTCAATGTTGTCTTTGACAACATTTATTGCATAATTGAAATTTCGAGCAATTGGTTTTATAACTTTTTGAAACCATTGATTTTGTATCTTGGTAAAATAATTAAGGCCATCCTTGACCTTTTGAAAGGGTTGGCTTGTTTTTTTAAGTGTGTGTACGGACTGGGTAATAGAAAAATAATCACAGTTAGTGTTTTTTTGAGCAATTGGTGTTTTACTGAATTTATTTGAATACTGTAATCCATGGAAGTGTTAGAATTGGTTTTTTAAGTTTTTGTGTGGTGTTGGATTTCAATTTTTTAAATTTGTAGTTAGTCTTGTAAATTTATTTGTTTCCTTTCCAGTCACTGGTCTGAACCAGGCAACTGGTGAAGATGGGTTCATAGATCCTCTTCCCAATGTGGAATCAACATGGGCCTTTGGGATTAGGGATGTGACTCCATGTACATATTTTATAGTGAAGGAGGGGCCCTAGAAATCATGGGAGCTATTTTTAATATAATGTCCTAGGCGAGCCAGAGTTGTATGGCTAGGTATCATAAGAAATTGCAGAGCTAATGGGAGGGATGGAAAGAATTCATTTCTTCAATCATTGATTGTGGAGAGGTATTTTAATTTTTCAAGGAGCCCCAACTCAAAGGATAAGTTTGGGAGAGGATTTTGGTGTGCCAAGAAAAAGTTCTTTTGTGCAGACAGACTTGATGCTTAGAAACCCTAATTTTTAGGCATGTTTATAGGAGTCATTGTATAGACACTTTTGAGAAAAAATACCTAGAAAATATTAAGTGTCTTTATAAAGGGGATTCTTATCCATTGCTATTTTTTCAACTTATTAAGGATTTTTACAAGATATTGCTGAAAAAGAGCCTAATTAGGCCTAATGCTTGTAGCCCTATTTTGGGTGAATTTGGCTTTGTTCTTGGAACTCATTTAGGGTTTCAATGAAAAGGGACTTTGTGGACATTGGATTTGATCCAATTAATAATATAGGAGACTACCTGTAACTATGGAAGAGTTTTGGATCCATTTGGATAAGTTTGTGAAGAAGGGTAAGAAGCACACTATGACTAGGTGTTGAAGCAGTTTTAGTTTTCTTGTTGGTGTACTCAAGCTAAAATTGATTGGGATTGTTAGATAGGGAGCCTTGAAGGTTAGGGTTAGTGAAGAAACATACTTAGGCTAGAGAAGAGGCCTATTGTAGACCCTAGTTGAGGATAGGTTAGGAGAGAGACTTGTTGTTACATCAGTTTTGTAGCATTTTCCTAATGTTTTGTAACACATTCGTACTATTTTGTAACATTTTCCTACTATTTTCTAATATTTTCCTACTATTTTGAAACATTTTTAATAAAAATATATTAATTAACTAAGTAACTAACAAATAATCTTAACAGATTTTTTTTTAAAATCTACATAAAACAATATTTTATATTTTCTAAAATTAAAAATAAAAAAATTAAAACAAAAAAATCAAATAATAGTGCAACTACATTAATTTAACTAAAGAAAACTTAAAAACATTTAAAAAAACATTAAAAAAAAAAATTAAAAAAAAAAAAACCTATTTTCGATCGAAGTACCCCTATTCCGCTCTGCAATTCTCAGAAGGCGCTCAATGCAAATGAGCTTCTCAAATTTTTTTTTTGCCTATATATATTGTTTATGGGTTCCAACTGAAACCATTTCAGCCAGACCTATTTCGGCCTAACCATTTTCGGTTGAAACGCATCTGCCACATCAATGCCACATGGCGCCGCGTGTGCACAATGTATATACAGTCGGACATGTTCTGGCCAAAATTGGTTTGGACAAAATAGGTCTGGCCAAAACTACCAAAATGGTCCTTAAGTGTTACATAGATCCGTACTTTTACCCCTCAAACTTTACACATAGTTCAGTGATGTAACACACCTAGGCTTGCTCTCTACCCTATTCTTATCTAGGGTCTCTTTAGGACAACACACTAACCTAGTAGGGTTCTATGAACAACCCTACACTACTTAGGCATCTTCACACAAGATCCTAACCTTTCACCTAGTGTACACCACTTGCACTAATCAAGAATTCTCCATTTTGTAACACAAACTTACTAGGTCTTTCCTAGTCTCAATCTTCAACAATTGCATCAATTATTCTTAGGAATTAGATCCATGGAAGGATAGGTCAACAAGACCTCCACTAGTTCCATTTGAACCCCTTCATACACCATTCAAAAACTCATTACAATCGAGTGCTTCAAAATGCACCTTTCTCACCCCAAATAGGGCTACAAGCCAATTAGGCCTTTTTCTAGCCTTTTTGAATATATCTTGGAATTTTCCCACACAAGCCTCCAAAATGGTTTATGATTCAAACACCCTTTATCAAGTACCTTGAGATATCCAAGATCTCCAATCCTCAAGTTGTCTGTACAACCCTTCCTACAATCATGCCTAAAAATCAGGGTTTTAGGGCTTATTGACAGTTTGAGCAAAAGAGTGTTCTTTCAACACACAAAATAACTCCTCCAACCTTCTCCTTAAAATTAGGGGTCCTTTGTACATTCCTCTATCCCTCCATGAGCTTAGGTTGAAGGCACCAATGCATTCAACCCTCCTTACAACATTTGCAATGTATCTCAGTCCCTAGCCATGCACAACAGGCTCACCTAGGGCATCATTGAAAAAATAGAAAAAAAACTTTCTTGGGTCCCTCCTTCTGTAAAAATAATGTACATGGAGTCTCCTCACCCATTCCAAGAGCCCATACAAAACCTAAGGTGGAAAGTTGAGTTAAGACTCCATTTGTCCAACCTACCTGGTTCAAACCAGCGATAGGGCAAAACACAAAGAATTTAACTAAACCAATGGAAAATATTAAACCTAGAAAAATAACCCCACAAAAAATCTTAGGATAACCTACTCTACATTAATCAATAGTTATAGAATGAAATCTAATCCATCTAATCACTGAAATCAAGAAAATTCACTAAATTGCTCTGGAAATTGCACACACAGAAAATATTGTATATACAAATTGTTCACCAACCTTGATTAGAGGTCGAGGAAGGCCTCTTATAATTTTTCCCATCCCTAATCTGATGGTTTCAGATAGTTACAATAACCATTTGAGCGAAAATGCTCTTCTTGCATAATTGTTGTCAATGTTGTCAATGACAACATTAACAATTTTGACAACTTTCCACAATATTTGGAAATCCAATCTAAACCTTGTTCTAAGACCATTAACATATCAAAATAGAATTAGGTCCTAAAACACTTCCTTTTTAAATTTGACCCCTATGTGCTTGATTCACACCATTGCCACAACATTGGCAATTTGGGTCCAACTTGACACTTGTCTCCTAAAAGACCAAAATAACTTGTAAAGACCTTCCCTAAAGACCTAACACACACCTTAGAACACCTATAGTATTATTATTCAACTAGTGGTCTGGCTAAGAACCACTACAATCCAAAAAAATTTAGAAGCCCTAGGTCACCGAAGAGCCTTACCTAAGTGCTCCTGCACCATACTCCCCCACAAAGGGAAAGTCAAATCACTCTTGTAGAAAATAAAGAGGTAGGAATGCCCAGCTTCTTGATGTCAGATTCTACAATCCATGAAGCCTCTGATTCAGGTCTATCTTTCCACTTGATATGGTGTTCCATATACACCTTGTGTCTAGTTGTCTTTTGCACTCTTGAATCCAAAACTCCCTAAGTTGTCAATTATTGTTTGGTAGAAACCACATCAGGGTCTACATCACTCTTAACTTTTTGATGTTTTTGACTAATCTCAGTCAATGGGCCTTTAAACTGAACTAGGTCCTGCACATTGAAAGTACAAGAGATATTCAAATCAGAAGGTAAGTCTATCTTGAAGACATTAGCCCCATATTTAGCTAGGACTTTGCATGGTCCTATTCTCTTCATCTGCAACTTAGTAGGGAGTCCCTTCTACATTCTTGACTTGTTCAAATGAACCATAACATAGTCTCCTACTTGAAATTGGATATCTTTCCTCTTCTCATCCACTTTTCCCTTTAGCATTTGCTGACTGTCATGTATATCTTTCTTGACCTGCTCTTGGATCTCCTTCATAGTGTGGGTGAATTCCTTAGCATGCCCACTATTGTACTCCCTTCTTCCAAGATCCCTAAGCTCACAAACTCCCCTAGGATGCATCCCATAAAATATTTCAAATGGGCTTCTCCCTATCATCCTGTTCCTACTGTCATTATAGGCATACTCTGCCTGAGGTATGACTACATCCCATGTCTGACAATATTCTTTGGTTAAGCACCTCAATAGGTTACCCAACACCATGTTGGCCACCTCAGTTTGACCATCAATCTGAGGATGGTATGCTAATCCAAAAGATAAGTTTGTACCCAATCTATTCCATAATGTTTTCCAAAAATGGCTCATGAACTTAACATCCCTATCAGATACAATGTTTAAGGTTAGTCCATGAATCCTTACAACTTCTTTGAAGAATAGATAAGCTATGTGACTAGCATCACTAGTATTCTTGCATGGTATGAAATTCCCCATCTTGCTAAATTTGTCAACTACTACATATATACTATCATAGCCTTGCTTAGTCTTTGGTAGACCCACTATGAAGGCCATGCTCACACACTCCCAAGGTCTGTTTGGGACAGGTAAGGGTTGATACAAGCTTGCATTGCTACTACCCCCCTTTGCCTTCATGCATACTACACATTTTTCCACATATTTAGTGACATCCTTTGTCAACTTAGGCCAATGATAAAACCTTTGTACTAACTCCAAGGTCTTGTTTACACCAAAGTGTCAACTCATAGATCCATTATGCTTTTCTTGTATGAGATTCATTCTCATAGAACCCCTTAGCACACATAACTAGTTTCCTCTGAATATGAGTCCATTCTGCATTGTGAAATCAAAGAATTTTCTATGGAAGTGGTTTTGAAAATCATGGCACACTTGATATGCCTCACCAAAATCTTCATCTGCTTGATAGAGGTCCTTAAAACTCTCTATGCCTATACTGTTCAACTAAAATTATTGGACTATCAAGAGTCTCCTACTTAGTGCATCAACAACTTTATTCAACTGACCCTTCTTATGCTTGATGGTAAATCTAAAGGCTTGGAGATATTCCATCCATTTTTTATGCCTATTACTCAACTTCTCTTGTGTATTGATGTAGCTAAGGGACTGGTTGTCAGTAAACACCACAAATTCCTTAGGTCATAAGAAGAGTATTTCTTCTTAGGTTCATTTAGCTTCTCACTAAAGAAGGCCACTGGTCTGCCCTCTTGATTTAACACACCCTGTACTACTATGCCACTTGCATCACATTCAATAGTGAATAACTTATCAAAAATAGGCAATGTTAGGGCAGGTTGTGTAGCTACTTTCCTTTTCAACATCTCAAATGACTTCCTAGCCTCTAAGTTCCATATAATCTTAGCCTTATGTCCACCCTTAATAGTCTCCAACAATGGTGCACATATACCATTGGAATTCCTAATGAATTTCCTATAAAATTGAGCTAGGCCATGGAAACTCCTTACCTCAGTTGTTGATGTAGGTGGTGGCCAATTTAGTATAGCTGACACTTGTCTTGGTCCATCTTCAAGGATCCCTTGGATACCACAAATCCCAAGTAGACAAGCTCTTGCTTGAGAAACTCACACTTCTGCAAATTAATGGCTAGTTTCTCTTCATGCAACTTCTTCAACACTGATTCAACATGCTTGATGTGGTCTTCCTTTGTTCTACTATAGATCAATATGTCATCTAGATATACCACCACAAACTTACCTGTGAAGTCCTTAAGCACTTCATTCATGAGCCTCGTGAATGTGCTAGGAGCATTTGTGAGGCCAAATGACATCACAAGCCAATCATAAAACCCATCAATTGTTTTGAATGCTGTCTTCCACTCATCTCCCTCCTTGACCCTTATCTGATGGTAACCACTTTTCAAATCAAACTTTGTAAAGTACATTTCCCCTCCAAGACAATCCATAATATCTTCTATCCTGGGTATTGGAAACCTGTATCTTATGGTGATTTTGTTAATTGCCCTTGAATCAATACATAGCCTCCATTTTCCACCTTTCTTTGATGCTAACACCACAAGGACTGTACATGGGATGATACTCTTTTTAATGAAGCCTTGATCCAATAATTCTTGGACTTGTCTAGCTACCTCTAAATTTTTGTCAGGGGTTAGCTTATAATCTGCTTTATTAGGTAATGAGGCACCAGGTATGAAGTCAATTTGATGACTAATCACTCTCTTAGGAGGCAAAGTTGCAGGAGTCCCATCACTGACTATATGACTACATTTGTCAAGTAGAGTCTGAATCTCCTTGGGTACTGTCTCCTTAACTATCTTCTCTTCCTCCTTGGGCTTTAACAAAATGGCATACCCTACACTTTCCTCTTCCTTGAAGTCTTTTACAAACTCCTTCCCACTGTAGAATAACACAGTAGGGAGTCTAAGACTGTGGCTCTTCACCCTCCAATAAAGACTGTATTTTAAATTTCTTTCCATTCTTCTTAAAAGATATGGAATTCTCCTTTCCATGATACACTACCTCTCTATCATATTGCTAGGGTCTTCCTAACAATAAGTGGCAAGCACCCATTGGTAGGATGTCACAAAGTAATTTATCCTTGTAGCCTGCTATAGAGAAATCTACCCATGTTTGCTCATTTAATAACAAAATTTGTCCCTTATTAAGCCAAGTCACCTTGTAAGGGTTCACATGGGTATCTTGGTTAATTTAAGCTTTAACTACCTCCTCTAATATTATATTATCAGTAGATCTAGAGTCTACTATCATCTTGCAGACTTTTCCAAGGATCTTACATCTGATCCTAAACAATGCCCTCCTTTGCTTAGGCTCATCCTTCACTGGCTGCCTAATTAATACCCTTCTAAACATCAGATTCTCACCCATCTCAGAGTCTATATGATCAACATCAGGTGCCTTGACACTAGAAGTGTCTTCTTGAACATAAGCTATCCTCTTGCCACTATTGGATGCAGTAGGCTTATCAGGACACCTATATGCTGGATGACCAGTCTATCCACAATTGTAGCATTTCATGTTTGCAAAATAGGAGTTGTTTCTACCTCCTCTCCCTCTATTGGAACCACTCTGATTACCTCTACCTCTTCCATAACCACCTCTTGGTGTGGATTCATTGGTGTTCTCTATCAATCTATTTTCACCTTGGTTTCTTTGTTCATTGCCTTTTCCTTGGTAACCTCCTCTCTGTCCTCTTTGGTCTCTTCCTCTGCCTCTACCTTTCAGATTAGATTCACTCTTCTTTATATTCTTCTCTTCAACCTTTAGAGCTAGCTGTTGACATCTTTGAATAGTAGTGGGTGTCCACAAGCTAATCTCTTCTTGGATGTTCCAATTCAAACCACCTAGATACCTAGCCACTCTGATTGGCTCTTCTTCTTGTTTCTTTGACCTAAGACAAAGTCTTTGAAATTCCTCTATATAGGAGGCTACATCCATATCTTTCTGCTTCAATCCTTGTCTCCTTCTATGGACTTGGATCTCATAATCTTCTAGCAAAAATTTCTCTTTGATCTTAGTTACCATTTCTTGCCAACTTGTTATAGGTTGCTTCCCAAGTCTGAATCTCTCATCCTGTAGGTACTTCCACCATGTTAGGGCTGATCCCCTAAGCCTTGACTTAGCCACCTTAACCTTGTGTGCATCTGTTATGCCTTCACACTCGAAGTGATTCTTGATCCCTTCAATCCAATCCAACATTGTTTCAATGTCCATTTTGTTCAAAAGTTGACTATACTGAAGTATATGATTCTATTTAGTGTTTTCATTATGGAAACAAAGTCATATAAAGTTTTGGAGTCAGCACACATTATCAGAAGATCAGAAATTGGCTAAGTATAGAAAACAGGACAGAGCAAGGAACAAGTTGTTATGGTTTTGATTAGCGTGTGTTCATTTGTTATCAAAATGATATGTGACTTTGAAGATAAGCTTATGAGTATTTTTACATGCTAAGTCTAAGAGAAAATGATCCGATCTGCAAGTATGAAGAAGATACAATAAGTTGAAGAGATACAACCAATGAATGTCAGAACAGGACAAAGATCATGGAAAGAGCCGACAGAGATTTTTTTGGGACAGAAGTTGCACTTATCATCAGGACTTTTTCCTTTGGATTAGTTATTTTTACTGACCTAAAAATCTATAGTTAAAGGTGCATGAATTTATTAATCCGGGATAATTAGTTAGAGCTAATTTGGTGGAGCGGACTGTGTGAAAAGACGTGTCTGTTCGGTTTGAGTAAAGTAGTTGTAACTAATGTTGTGCCGTCTTAATGAATGGTTGTGTGCTTATTTAAGTGATCAAGATACATGGTAAAAGGTTTCCTAAATCTGACATGTTCATGTCCTTTGAGGAAGTACTTATAGAAGGTCATTTGTGATGGGAAAAGTTGCGGAAGCCAGAGATAAGAAAAGCAGAGCAGAGTGTAAAAGAAGCAAAGATATATCTATCATATGTTGATGATATAGATATTAAAGTAGAAGATTTCATAGTGAAGATAAGATTTTTGTAGTTCTTTACAAGAGGTTAAAGCATCAGCGCACAAAATGAACTGATCAGACAAGCAATGTCACAGCAGCAGTTCACCTTGCAGATACAGTGTGTATCAAAGATCCAGAAGGTTGTAGCCTTCACCACTTGAGAAGTGTGCTCTTGGACAGTGAGTCCACCACCCCTAACAGGGTTATTGTAAAAGACTCCTAAAAGGGTCTAACCCTTAACAAGGTCACTGTACTTCATGTATTGTAAAGACAACTCCTAATAGGGTTAAGGATCTTGTAACAAGGATCATAAGACACTAGTGTAGAATATTTGTGGGTACTAATTCCCACCGGGGTTTTCACCTACATTGGGTTTCCCCATAATCATATATGGTGTTATTTTTTGTGTATATTTATCTTACTTGCATTGATTTTCAAGTTCAGTACATAAGCATTTAAGTAAAGATTCAGATAATAAGAAAAAGTATTAATTCATAGATCACTGATTTACCCCACCTCTCAGTGATCCTATTCCTAACAATTGGTATCAGAGCTTTGGTCCTAAGAAAATAAGTTTAACCACTTGAGGAGATCATGGAGAAGGAAGAAATGAAACACCTGAAAAAGAATCTTGAAGTAGCCCTTGAAGAACTTGACACATATGAAAAAGAAAATGAAGATCTAAAACTAAAAGTT
>MU225907.1:100814-115269 GCA_018584345.1 Thuja plicata
GTCATGAAAAATAGATCAGATATTGCAGAAGAGAAGTATATGAAGAAGAGGCTCAGTGAATTGGTTAGCAACTTTACACTTGATCTTAGTTCACTCAAAGTTGGTCAAGCATCCTTGAAAGATTTTGCAAAAAAAGGTAGAAAGATTATTGCTGACTGTATGAATCAGGCAAGCTAAGTGCCCATCATTACAAAGAAGATCTAGGAGGTAGAGGCTATGATAGAGAAGATAAGGAAATCAGTGGAAGATCCCTCCACCGATATCAATATGTGTATATTAGGATAAGATTGATAAGATTGAGAAGGCAGAGAAGATAATATCAAAGGGAAAGTAAAGTAATGTATAGAATATGGAGTCTATCATATGATCAAGGTCCTAGCATAGACTTGGAGAATATGGAGAATCTACAATATGCATTATGCGTACATCTATAGATTGTTAATTCACTAATTGCATTTTGGGAGAAAGAGATCCAAAAGTTGCAGATTGCATATCCAAATATGTATGTTGAGTAAGTACATAGAAGTGTTTTTGAGAACCTTTGTCATTAATGTCAAAGGGGGAGTAGAGTATGAAGAATATGGAGTCTAGTATATGATAAAAGGGAGATATAAGATAGAGATTTTTTTATATAAAAGTACAGATAGTAACTTCACCATATTCCTATGTTGCCATTAATGACAAAGGGGGAGATTATTGGAAAGTTGACTATACTAAAGCATATGAATCTATTTAGTGTTTTCATTATGGAAACAAAGTCATATGAAGTTTTGGATTCAGCACACATTATCAGAAGATAATAAATTGGCTAAGTACATAAAACAAGACATAGCAAGGAACAAACTATTATAGATTTGATTAGCGTGTGTTCATTTGTTATAAAAATTATCTATGCATTTAAAGATAAAATTATGAGTATGTTTAAATGCTAAGTCTAAGAGAGCATGATCAGATCTGCAAGTATGAAGAAGATACAACAAGTTGAAGAGATAAAGCCAGTGAATGCTAGAACAGGACAGAGATCATGGAAAGAGTTGACAAAGATTGTTTTGGCACAGAAGTTGCACTTATCATCAGGACTTGCACCTTTGGATTAGTTATTTTTAGTGGCTTAAAGATATATGGTTAAAATTTCATGACTTGATTCATTCGGGATAATTTTTCATAGCTAATTTAGTGGAGCGGACTATGTGAAAAGATGTGTCTGTTCGATTTGAGTAAAATAGTTGTAACTGATGTTGTGCCAAGTTAATGAAGGGTTGAGTGCTTAGTTACATGATCAAGATACATGGTAAAATTTTTCCTAAAGCCAACATGTTCATATCCTTTGAGGAAGTACTTATATAAGGTCATTTGTGATGGGAAAAGTTGCGGAAGCCAGAGATAAGAAAAGCAGAGCAGAGTGTAAAAGAAGAAAATATATGTCTATCATATGTTGATGATATAGATATTGAAGTAGAAGCTTTCAGAGTGAAGATAAGATTGTTGTAGTTCATTACAAGAGGTTAAAGAATCAGCGCAAAAAAAGGAACTGATTAGACAAGCAGTATCACAGCAGGAGTTCACCTTGTAGATACAGTGTGTATCGAAGGTCCATAAGGTTGTAGCCTTCACCACTTGAGCAGTGTGATCTTGGATAGTGAGTCCTTGGATAGTGATTCCACCACCCCTAATAGGGTTATTGTAAAAGACTCCTAACAGGGTCTAACCCTTAATGAGTTCACTGTACTTCATGTATTGTAAAGACAACTCCTAACAGGGTTAAGGATCTTCTAACAAGGATCATAAGACACTAGTGCAAAATATTTGTGGGTACTAATTCCCACCGGGGTTTTCACCTACATTGGGTTTCCCCATAATCATATATGGTGTTATGTGTTGTGTATATTTATCTTACTTGCTTTGATATTTAAGTTCATTACATAAGCATTTAAGTAAAGATTCAGATAATAAGAAAAGGTATTAATTGATAGATCACCGATTCACCCCCCTCTCAGTGATCCTATTCCTAACACATTTTTCCACTAAACAATGGAATTCCTTCTAAGGATTTACCACCCAATTCCTTGATGGCTTTCAATAATGGTTCATGTTCCATCATAGGGTCTAGTTGAGGGATAATATCATCCTTTATCACCTTCTCTACCTTGGTCTCTTGCATCCACTACTTCTTGTAGTTTTATCTTCATCTCTACTAGGGCCTCTTCAAGGAGTCTACTCCTCTCCTTTTTCTCATCCATGTCTCTAGATAAGTCTACATTTTTTACCATGTCTATGGAACCACAAGATTCCACCTTTGACATATACAATCCCAAATCTTTTGGGGCTCTGATACCACTCTGATGTAACACACCTAGGATTGCTCTCTACCCTATTCTTTTCTAGGGTCTACTTAGGCCAATACACTAACCTATTAGGGTTCTATGACCAACCCTACACTCCTTAGGTATCTTCACATAAGATCATAACCTTTCACCTAGTGTACACCACTTGCACTGATCAAGAATGCTCCATTTTGTAACACAAACTAACTAGGTCTTTCCTAGTCTCAATATTTAACAATTGCATCAATTATTCTTATGAATTATCTCCATGGAAGGATAGTTCAACAAGACCTCCACTGGTTCCATTTAAACCCCTACATACACCATTCACAAACTCATTACAATTGAGTGCTTCAAAATGCACCTTTCTCACCCCAAATAGGGCTACAAGCCAATTAGGCCTTTTTCTATCCTTTTTGAATATATCTTGGAATTTTCCCACACAAGCCTCCAAAATGGTTTATGATTCAAACAACCTTTATCAATTACCTTGAGATATCCAAGATCTCAAATCCTCAAGTTTTCTGTACAACCCTTCCTACAATCATGCCTAAAAATTAGGGTTTTAGGGCTTATTGACAGTCTGAGCAAAAGAGTGTTCTTTCAACACACAAAATAACTCCTCTAATCTTCTCCTTTTAATTAAGGGTCCTTCACACATTCCTCTATCCCTCCATGATCTTTGGTTGAAGCCACCAATGCATTCAACCCTCCTTAAAACATTTGCAATGTATCTCAGTCCCTAGCCATGCACAACAGGCTCGCCTAGGGCATCATTGAAAAAATAGAAAAAATACTTTATTGGGTCTTTCCTTCTGTAAAAATAAAGTAAATTTATTCTCCTCACCCATGTCAAGGGCCCATATAGAACCTATGGTGGCAAGTTGACTGAAGGCTCCATTTGTCCAACCTGCCTGGTTCAGACCAGTGACAGGGAAAAACACAAAGAATTTAACTAAACAAATGCAAAAGATTCAACTTGAAAAAAGAACCACACAAAAAATCTTAGGATAACCTAATCTACATTAATCAATAGTTACAGAATGAAATCTAATCCATCTAATCACTGAAATCAAGAAAATTCTCTAAATTTCTCTGGAAATTGCACACACAGAAAATATTGTATATTCAAATTGTTCACCAACCTTGCTTACAGGTTGAGGAAGGCCTCTTATACTTTTCCCCATCCCTAATCTGATAGTTTCAGATAGTTATAATAACCATTTGAGCGAAAATTCTCTTCTTGCATAATTGTTGACAACATTGACAATTTTGACAACTTTCCACAATATTTGGAAATCCACTCTAAACCTTGTTCTAAGACCATGAACATATCATAATAGAATTAGGTAGACCATTCCTACCTCCCTTAGGTCCTAAGATAGTTCCTTTTTAAATTTGACCCCTATGTGCTTGATTCACACCATTTCCACAACATTGGCAATTTGGGTCCAACTTGACACTTGTCTCCTAAAAGACCAAACAAACTTGTAAAGACCTTCCCTAAAGACCTAACACACACCTTAGGACACCTCTAGTCCTATTATTCAACTAGTGGTCTGGCTAGAACCACTACAAGCCAAAATAACTCTAGAAGCCCTAGGTCACCAAAGAGCCTTACCTAGGTACTCCTGCACTAGTTAGATATGAGCTCTTATTTATGTTTTTGTACCTTTATACTCATTGTCTACCAAGATCTATATGTTTTTGTTTTTTTTTTCCATTTTTTAGTAACTTGTCTATTAATCACCTTAAGCACACCATTCTATCATTTTAATTTCATTATTTATCATATTTGAGTGAAGGATGAGTGTTCCACTTAGAGTTTGACTCTCCTCTTGAATGTAGTGGGGCATCTTCCTTTTGAAGATGCATAATTCATGAAAAGGAGAAGTGACCCTGCCTATATATGTCATCGCTCCCCTTTTTCACTATACAATACCTATTCTTTATTATGATTTTATTTAATATTTTGTAACTAATACACAATCATAGGGTTCCATCCTTCTTTTGAAAAATAAATATTGGCGCTCACCAAGGGGATACACTTGTTCTTATTAGTCCTTTCCCTGAGAGTTCTTCTAGTAGAATCCTTAGTTCCAACAATTTAGTAGCATTCATTTAGTAAGTCACTCTTGATACAGGTTCAACCCTAGGCACTCTATCAATAGAAAAATCAAACTTTCTTTTCGGGGGTAAGCCTCAAAGTTCCTCAGGGAAAACATCTTCATAGTTTCAAAGGAATGGATATTATCAAGGGTTGGGGAACTTTATTCTTTATTTTCATCTAGAGTTACCATGTAAACTTAATCCCATCTTCTTCTCTCCTTCTTTAATTACATGGTTGATATGGTATATCCACTAATGGATTAAAAATTTCCTTGGAGCTAGACCCTTCTTTCCCTATCATCTAAGAGTTCTAATTTCTTTTTGTATCAATTTACATTAGCTTGATGGTCCACTAGCCAACTTAGTCAAATAATGACATCACACAATCCTAAAGTAGCCATATAAAGATCACATTTTTTATTAAACTCTGGAAACTATATAAAAGCATTAGGTAATTACTTAGTCACTCCCTTAGTTTCCCTTTTCCTATACTAAACTTTCCATGATGTTTCTATATTTTTTTTATCATCAAAAGACATTGTTTTAACTAACGTTGTAGAAATAAAACATTATAATGAACTTGTATCAATTAAATTTGAAATTAATTCACCGAGGAATGTACCTGTAGTTTCTATTGGCACATTCTAATACTTGGCTAGTTTGTTACTTATTATAGCATGAATATTTTTTTGGGGTCTATTTTGTGGTTGGTTTGCCCTACTTTGCACTTGCATGCTTGGGAATTATCTAGAAAAGTTATTTCCTCTACACATAAGATACCCTCCTGGTCTTGTTGCACTTAATTCCTAGGGTGATTATTCCTTTCTTCTTGAATTCTTGGTAGGTTCATAGGTCCATTGAGGAACCTTTGGTCATTTCTTTTGAACTTGTCCTTATTCAAATTATTTCTATTGTTCCCTAGAATGATGTTAGGTATTGTTGGAGTAAATTAATATTACTTCTAGCTTAAGCTTACTTAGGCTAATTACTATTTATAACTTAGGTAGTCCTTAATTTTCTTTTGACTAGTTGTATCTGCTCATTTTTTCTCTTTCCTTTTATAAGAAAGACTATTGTATATTAATTTGTATCTCATAATAGATTAATTTTAATTCTAGTTAATGGTTCTCTTTGTGAGGTTTTCTGTAGGTTGTGATCCTAGCCCAGGAGTACTCCTATAACATGGTATTGTTGTGACAAAATTTTGCACCCTTGCTTGGTATTTGACCCTCAAGAAACCTTGTGAAACATGGAAATAACCTCCAAGTGTGGAACCTCGATAAGTAGGGTTGAATCTCTTGATAAGGCCAACTTCCTTTCTAATCCATGATATTTAGTGTTGGACCAACTCAACACTCTGAAAACCTATTTCTACACCTATTCTAATAAGTTCTTAGGGAAAAGGGAAGAAGGAATGGAAAAAGTAAATGAGGTAATGCACCAGATTAGAACTTGTTTCTCTGTACCTATGACTACACAAAACATCAACATAAGACCCCAAAACATACATAGTTCTCTTTTATATTCTAACCTCAAAGGCATATATGGACCCCAAATAAATATGACATGTTGAAAGGAAAGATAAAATTCACAATGAAACATCCATAAGAATAGCTAACACAAAATATAATTTAAAAATAAATAAAAATACCTTCAAACAAGAAGGTGAGATACTTCTCATGCAAAGTGTTTAAACCAGATAAGAGGTAAAAAGTATGGATATTCTATTAATGTGAGGCAAGGAAAATTACAATTGCAGTCCTTGACATAAGTCACTACAAGAAAACCAGAAGAGAAAATGGAAAATATTTTACAAAGATTTCCTTTATAGTTCATGCATAAATTATATTTTTAATATTAAAAAAAAAACCCTAGGGTTAAGTTGTAAGAAAGAAAATCATACAAATCATAACTAAATATGATCAATTGGTGTGAAAATTCATCTTTTACCTATGGAATGGCCATAATAAATGCACCTGTACTATCAAGGGAGAAAACACCCTACAAATAGGATGAATCTATAATAAAATATGGCCCATTTCTCATTCTCTCACCACATCTTATCATGGTGTGTATAAAGCCTTGGAGATGTAATGAAGTCGCCTTGAAGTTACTGGATTTGTAGAGGGGTTAGTGAGCATTAATTTTTTATTATCATATGAATAGATTTAACTAGAATTATTTGGCATAGATGGGGAATTAAATCAACCTCTCTTCCTAGGAGAAGCATGTCATGACCATTAAAACTTGAATTCAGGTTGGTAGATTAATAGTTCTACCTAAGGGTTCAAATTTTGACATGAGTTCCAGAAGTACTATCAAACTCTAAAAAATTCCTTGGAATTGTGTCTTAAACTTTATACATCCTTCATACATTAGGATTATTTCATGACCGAACTACTCCTTAGAAATTTCCAAAGCTCTTATTGGGCTCGAACAGTACCTTCAAAATCCGCCCCTTTTTTTCATGAATTCTTACCATAGTTCCATTTCAGGCATCGAGCTGCAACAAGGGTTCTAGAACAACATGTCAAGCCCAAAATAGAACTTTTGATCTTATCCTTCTTTTGACTTAAATTTTCCTTCTTGATGCTTATAATTCAACTTTGGCTTTTGATCTTGACACCAGTTCCATAACTAATCATCAAGCCCTAAACTGAACTTTTGAATGGGGACTTCATTTTAATTAGCCATTTTCCTTCAACATTAAAGTTCCACTTTGGAATTTTGATCCCAAAAAGAGTTTCGGGACTACTTGTCAGTCCTAAAATTTTCATTTTGAACTAATAGTTCCTTTTAATTAGCTTTCTCAAACTTAGGTCTAAGTTTGACTTTATATGTCTGGTCCTGACACTAGTTCTAGAAATGTATCTTAGCCCCAACAACACAATTTTTAACCAAGAGTTGGACATTTCAAGAATAAAAATTGGAATAATGCCTAAGGCACGAAGGATGTGTATAGGTTAAAATGGTGAGAAATGCTAAGATGTATATCACTCGCCAAGATCTTCCATACATTGGAATAAAAACCTTCTCTTAAGCAAAATTTGATTAGCAAAACCAAAAGGAGGAAGGGTGCCTAATGAAAGATCAATGACCAAAGGAATTTTTGGATTCCTAAGGAGATAAATGTGATATGATAAAGTATAAATTGATGAAATTATTTTTCCATTAGTATACTCACTGAAAAACATAGACAGAAAGCATTACCGGTAGACAAAAAGCATTACCAGCGAACCATAGGCAGTACCAGTGAAATGCAAGCATACTCGACAGAACAAAGATTTTGAGAAAAAGGCTAAGTATAAAAGTGACAAGCATCACCGGTGACCACAAGCATCACCGACAACCACAAGCATTACCGGTGACACAGTTTTTAGAATTAACCTGACAGAAACATAAAAGGCATACCCAACGACCAGTTCAAGAAAGGAATAGTGACAATAAGGAAAACCGACCATCAGAACTGACAGACAGATCAAGAACCCGAAAATTATGGATCTGAGTTTTACACAACGGATAAAGCAATGTAATTCTATTTATAGAGTTTTGTTTTGTTTTAAATCATAATTTGATGGTCATGCAATCTTTATGTAAATGCTTTAAAGCATCCTATCAGATCTAAAGCATATCTAACTAAAGATCAAGGTCAAGTTGTAAACCTTGGATCTAGAGTTAACTTGCGATGTATGAATCAAGAATTGAACCTAAAATAGTATAAATATATGTTCATACTCTATTGTGAATACATGAATTCTTTATTATTGATAGCCACAAAGAGCATCTAAGGAGCAGAAGGCAGAATTCATGCAAAGATTAGAAACTGAGTATATCAGTTATCAAGAACACACAGAGGCTATCGAAGAGCAGACAAAGGTATTATTCAATCATGGAATGATGATTACTTATATGTATGAAGCTTTATAGGATTTTTTATCAACAATTTAAGATTGCAGTTATCATCAGATCAAAGACTTATGTAGTTGCATTCTAACAAGTGCATTACATCTAAAATCCTTTTGTAGAAGGTGGACTTAACCGTTCTTTGCAAATCTCTTAATGGAGTGCACACTTAACAGTGTCACTAAAGCTTCAAATGAAGTAGATCTTAACAGGTCTCCACTGTAATACTCCTAACAGGGTAGGTCATCAGAAGTGACCAATTGTAAGCCTTAACCGGCCCCTTCTTATCTGGAGATAGTGAATTTTTGTGGGTAACAAATCCCCACCGCAGTATTTACTTCCTTAACAAGAGTTTTCTGTGATATCATATCTTGTATCATGTGTTATCTATTTTCATGAATGTTTCTATTATTGTTACATATCAAAAGAATGTATGATATGATTTCATATGCATAAAGAAAGATGAACAGTTAGATAAAATAAATTAGAAAATGATGACTAAGGGTTAATGGGCTAACCAAGAAAACTTTTAGAGGTACTGATTCACCCCTCCCCTCTCAGTACATCATCTCAATATAATTCCAACAATTGGTATCAGAGCCAAGTCTCTCTCTTGAAAAGCTTAAAGACTTGAGAGAAAAGATTAGAGCAATAGACAAGTTCAGACTGGACATGACTATTGAGAATGAGCAGTTACAAATGCAAATAAACTTCAAGCAGTATAAGGAGGTGAAGATAAAAGTAATAAAACTTCTTGATGAAAGACAGATTATGGCAACCAAGCTGAATGAGAAAGACTACAAAGAAATGGAAATACAAGAGTACTTTGAAATAGTAGAATCATCATTGAGAAAAGCTTCAAATGCATCAGTTGAAGAAATTACAATTATGCAGTATATCAATCTACATATGACAGATCAAATCAAGATGCTACAAATTGGTCAAGAGACTCAAATGGTAAAAATGATTGATGTCATGAATGATGCAAGAAAAGCTGAAAATGAAAGAACACTAGCCATTGATGATAGGAGGAAAATTATAGAGAAACTACAAGAGAAAGAATCAGAAATTCTAAAACTCACTGAGCATCACCATGAGGTCACCAACTAGATTATTATTATGAGCCACAAAGAAAATAGATTAAATATAGAACTCATTGAAAGAATACAAATCATAGGTGAGCTGAGAGAAGAGAACAAGAAATTGAAGCATGAAATCAAAGTCCAGAATCAACACAACGAATTAATCAAAAAGGCTAAAGATAGCAACAAAAGGATGGATGATTTTCTTGATGGACAATGAAGAATCAACAACTACACAGGATTAGGGTACAATGAGAATGGTGAACCCTCTAATCAATCTGATAAGAGGAATTCTTTCACAACCCCAAGATCCAAGAAGCTGTCATGAAATCATTGTGGAAAACCAGGCCACACCTCAAACATTTGTAGAAGCAAAATGAAAGGTATTTCTCAAGAACAATCTACTTTTATTGGTAATTGTTATAAATATCAAAAGAAAGGACACAAGGCACATGAGTGCAGATCCAAAGTGAAGAATCCAAAGAGAAAGACCTATATGGATAAGTACTATCCTACATGCAAGATGAATGGGCATACACGTAAGGAATGCTGGAAAAAGAATAACAAGGCATGGACTCCAAAGGAGAATGATAAAAGCTACAAACCAGCAAGAGAAGGTAACTCATATGTTTGGGACTATAAAACATGGGTAAATTGCACAACATGTGGAAGGTTTGGTCATATTTTTGCCAACTGTATGAGAAAATGGACTATAAGGTCAAGAGGATGGACCAATCCAGGTATGGAATGTTTACATTGTCATAAAGTTGGACATGTGATAAAAGATTGCAAAGATTGCAAAGACACAAATACTCATCCCAATGGAAATACCATTGATGACATCAAAAGAATGAGAAACAAGATGTGGGTAAAAGCCACAAACACTGAAGGTGCTAGTACAAGCATTGCAAATGATGACACCCCATCCACTGGATCTGATGACATCACTACATCTAACTAGATTGCACAAGTATGGAACTACATTATCACAAGTTTTACTATGCATCGGTTCCATTATACATAGTTCATATTGTAATATTAGCATGAATAAAGATGCAATACATTGTTATGTACTAAACTGTTGAAAATAAACCATCGGTTATTGGGCTCAATCTGCATTGATGAACACACATAGAAAAGGTAGTAAGACTTACCGAAATGTATCGGTCATTACACAAGCTGAGTGTAACCTGACAAGTATTGGTAAACACTGAATCACAAAATCTGGCATCGCAACATCACTGACAATAGTCGGTGAAGTCTTCAAACTGCTAGCAACCCTGACGCTTTGCATAGACACCGACGGTGTTATGAATGTCTTTATCGAAAAAAGTAGTCTTCATAAACCGATGAGTTGATAAGAATTAATGACAAATTAGGGCACCAAAAAGAATAAAAGCCCGACGGTCAAGCTCATTTTCATACCTGCAATTTTCAAGCAGAGCTGAGCGATTTTTGTGCAGTTTGAGAAGCGACCCAGCAAAAGGAATTCACAGAGCATTCAGATTCAAAGGAAATCACAGACATTCAGTAAGTTAATCCACTCACTGATAGAACTATTTTGATTTACAAAAATCCCTAAATATCAAATATGATGGCATCAACATCTAGGGTAGAGAAAATCAAGGTTGACAAGAAGAAACCTTACAGACTGGTTAGTAGAAGGGCATGTGTTGAACCCAAATATAAGTTACATCCTGAGATAGCCTCTCAACCAGACGATTCCAGGGCATTCTCCTAAATCCCAGCTAGGTTTTTATTGGTCAAGGATGTTAGGTCCTATATTCACTATAAGATCTCAGAGATAGGAGATCTAGACCTTGATAACGCCCATGCAGCACTTTGTGATGAAGGTGGAAAGCTCAAAGAAGAGCATAAACACTTGGAAATTAAGGGACTGATAAATACACTTCATTTTCCTAGGGTTTTCAAAACAGAGTGGATCAAAATTGTTCTAAGCAGAGTCCATGACAATGCTCTATGGCTGAACAAACCTAAGGCTATAACAAAGGATGTTATACACACCATGACTGGTTATCCAACAACCGAAAAAACTCAGGCTCACAAACATCCACCTCTTGCAGAAGTGGAAAGGTTAACTGGTGAAAAATCAGACAAGAGGGCACTAAAAGCAAATACTATTACCGATGCAGAGATGAAGTTTGTAGCATGCGTAGTTGGATATAAGATATTCCAAGCTAGAAGAATGAATAGTATTTCTAGCACTGCAATGATCACAACTTATAAGATCATCAAACAGGGGAAGAAGATGGATCTGGCAGAGATCCTATTGCATTAGTTTGAGGAGAAAATGTGCACCATAAGGTCCTTAAGGACAAACACATGTAAGTTTAGTTCCCTCATTATGTTTATATTCTTCTACTTCAAAGAGTACTTTCCTTCAATAAGAAAAGTAGCATGGGACACAAGTAGACCAATCACCATGCAAATAAGTGTATTCATTGAATCACTCGGTATAGATTTTGACAATCTAATGCATGAGTACTTCAAAGCCATTAAGGAAATGCTACAATCTAGGAACAAAATTCCTGAAAGTCTGATAGAGGAATACAAATAAGATATTTGTTTCATGGTGGATACATATTTCACCTTCATTCAAGCTGTAGTTCCTAGGAAATCATGGCTTGAAAAGCTTGATTATGAAATTAAAATAGGATTAGCAATAGAATGCATTTAGGCATTATTAAATGAACCCGTTGACAACAAAAAATTGAGATTTGGTACCTATGAGGAATCCAAACTAAAGATTAAATCAAAACTTGTTGTCAAGAAGGTTGTAAAGAAGTCTAAAAGAATGGTCAAAAACTTGAAAAAGAAATTGAATATATCTTCTGATGGAGAAGAAGAAGAAGAGGGTAAGGAGGAACAAGAAAGAAAGGAGGAACAAGAAGGAAATGAGAAACAACAAAGTAAGGAGGAAGACACCCAAGAATAGCTTCCCATTGGTGAAACAACAGAGCAACAAGAATCAGAGGAAGAGAAATCTGATTCACCACCTCCTTCTCCAACTAAAAAGGCTAGAAATAGAAGCCAAACAACACAAGATGCTATTCCCTCTCCCATGGTAAAAGGGAAGGTGTACAAGAGGCAAAATACACCTAAAAGGGCTAAACAACCAGCTAGGGCACCTGCAAAGAGGAGAAAGTATGTTCAGACTGATGAAGAATTAGAAGATTCAACAATGGATGAACCTGACACTATCAGACTAGCAAAGGAAAAAGAAAAAGTTACATCTCCATCTAATGACATTGATAGCATATGTAAGTACATTTATGAAGCTGCATCTGTTGGACATCCAAAGATTAGGAAATGGTTAAGATGGGATATAGTAGAACAAAATAAGATTGAAGATGCACTTATTGCTAAGATGTGTAGACATTACTATGTCCCACTACACTTCACAAGACAATATGTTCCACAAGAACTTTTGATAAGATATCCTCTAGATTCACTTTTGCACCCCATGAGGAGAAGAGGATAAGAGAAAGAGTACTAGTCTCTCTTATGCCTCCTGACTCAAAAAAAGAGGAAATCAATGAAGTCATGGAGAAATATACAAGGAAATTCTCACCAAAACTGAGAGCTTACAAATTTCTTCAAGGAAAGCTTATAGAGCTAGAAGAAGACACTCATAAAATATGGAGTGGACTACTAAAACTTGATGAGGAAAGCAGTCCTAAAAAGGAACCTATCAACACAACAGGTCACTCAATAGTTGAGTTGGAGAATGAAGAAGTACAGATCACATGCCAAAAACAAATAGATATTATAGATGAAGATTGGTCAAAAGATGGCCAACATGATCAAGTACTGGATAGCCCCATCCACATTAACTTGGAGGATGAAGCAGTTATCAAAGAGGAACTTTAAATAAAAGGTAACTTAGATATTGATATGAATGATGATTCATGGTTAGACAACATTGTCGACACCATAATAGGAAAAGACCCTGCAACAGAGATCCAAAAAGATTAAAACATCAATACTGCAGAAGGTAAAACCGACAGACAGGACATAGCTATTGACACTGCAACTGTCAATACATCGAAAAATATGCATATATTAATATATGCTATTGACATACAGTCAAGCTAGGATAAATCATCTAAGAAAGATGATGATATACCCAAGGATATGGGTACCGATGAAAACCAAGGTGCATCCAAAAATCCTAAGGATACAAACACTGAAATGAAGGATGCAACCGATCTATTAAAAGAACAACAGAAAGAGGCAAATAAAAAAATAGAGGATACATCGAGAAAGGTTGAAGAGCAAGATAAGAGTGAGGAAGTTAAGAAAAATTAGGAAATGAAACAAAAAGAAGATTCATCTGTTGAAACACCCAAGGTACGTGAGGAGATGTCTTCACCAAACTAGTCGGTGAACACTGAACCAATACAAAAGGATGCCTCATCCTCTTGACACTCACCAACTAAGTCAACTCAATCACATGCCTTACAAATGGTGGTACAACAATCTGCCACCCATCCAAAGAAGAAGAAGAAGAAGAAAATAGTAAAGAAGGATATATTGGCTATAACACTTGATGAGGTCATTGAAGTTCCAAACTGGGACATTACCACATTGGATAGTGACAAACTTCAAGAGTTTGGAGTGCTTTGTCAGAGGAAAGCCATACAAAAGAAGATGATCCAAGAATATAGAGAAAACATGGAACTTGACAGGGCTAAAGAGATACTCCAACTTGTTCTTGAAGTGAAAATTGATGAAAATACTTCAGTCAAGGAACAAATTGCTGTTCTTACCGATGCTATTACGGAGCAAGGTATAGAGGCAGATCAAGCAATGGAAGAGCAAGCAGAAAAGAAATATCGATTCAAGCTAATTGATAAAATCAGCCAAGAAGTGGCATTAAACAAGGTAAAGATCTCAGAAATTAGTGATGAATTGGAGCCAATGATTGCTGACGCAATCACCTTAGTTCAAAAAATGTGCACACTAGATAAATATGGAAAAGAGAACAGTGACAAACTTGTAGAAATTGACGCAAAT
>MU225907.1:116752-131671 GCA_018584345.1 Thuja plicata
TCTTTCCAAATCTCTTAACAGAGTGCACACTTAACAGTGTTGCTAAAGCTTCAAACGAAGTAGATCTTAACAGGTCTCCACTGTAATACTCCTAACAGGGTAGGTCATCAAAAGTGACCAATTGTAAACCTTTACCAGCCCCTTCTTATCTACAGATAGTGAAGTTTTGTGGGTAAGAAATCCCCACCGCAGTTTTTACTTCCTTAACAGGAGTTTTCTGCGATATCATATCTTGTGTCATGTGTCATCTATTTTCATGAATGTTTCTATTATTGTTACATATCAAAATAATATATGATATGACTTCATATGCATAAAGAAAGATGAACAGTTAGATAAAATAAATTACAAAATGATGACTAAGGGTTATGGGATAACCAAGAAAAGTTTTAGAGGTACTGATTCACCCTTCCCCTCTCAGTGCATCATCTCAATATAATTCCAACATAAATTTGATCTAATAAAGTGTGAAGGAAAATAAGGAAGAATAAGTGCACCTAGAAACAAGATGAAGAAGGTAGGACTTTTAATCTGAATTTGACTATCACTAGAATCTTAGATCCTATTATAACTGCAGATGTGGAAAATAGAGAACTGAATCTATCTCTCTTGAGATTTTTACTAAAAAATAGAAGGAGAAGTGTCAATTTGTTTTGGGAAAAAATCAAGTTTTTGGGAACAAGTCAACTAGTCAACTTGTTTATGGCAAGAACTGATGAATCTTTCTCGAATCTTGTTACTGTACCTATACTACCCAGATCCAGAATCTCATCTCTGTAACCTATTCTTGCACATAGAAAAATTGGGGAGAAGGTTATGGAAAGGGGTTTGCCATTGTCAAACTCCTATTTAGGAATCAACCTTGAAATTGAATTGAAATTTCATAAAGGAAATTAATGTGAAAGAAAAATTACTTATTTAACTTGTATGAAACCCTCATGAATAGATGTAGCAATCGCTCAATCCATGAAGATTCTTGAGTGTGTTTGTAATCCAAAGAGTTGACCTTGGAATGAGATGTATAATCAAGTTAGCGTTAAAAGATGCATGGATATATGATTGCAAATCCTAGATCTTGAATTTATATAAATGCTTGATAACCACATGCAAAGAAGAAGAGAGAGAAGGGTGGATGAATGGATCTCCTTTCTTGATTGAGAATTACTGTAGTTGGTCATCATGGGAGAGAAACTTACATTAAATAGAGAATATTATCTTTTCTTGAATGGTTCATGAAGAAATAGAGACTTGGAGATTTTTAATTGGATGCTTGCCTTTAAATCGTGAATCAAAATCCTCAATTGCACAACTTGATTGGTTGAATGCTTGATCACTTGATTGCCAAAATTCTTGCACTTGATTATTCAATATTGTATGAAAAATAGGAGATAAGAGGTATTTTTATAGTAAATCCTCAAACTCAGGATTCAAATTTGATTTAGGGAAACCATAATTTAAAACATCAAAAGAAGATCCCAACATTAGGCTCTGGGATCTAAGCAAAATTTGGGCCCAAAAGCTCAGGGAGAATTTGGCTAGTTGAATTTTCCTAGGAAAAATGGGCTCAAATTTCACAGGGATGTTGGGGAAGGTAAAAAGAAGCAGGAGGATAAAATATAGGTTACTATGATCAAGTATAATACACATTCAGACCTTAAAATCCTCAAAATAGGGTCTAATAGGTCCTATAGACATCCAATTATGGGTGCCAACTTTTTAGGATGATACATTTAGCCCCCACTTTAATGGGTGTATGAGATGAACCTATGCTCATAGTAAAGTAGATCATATGCATATGAATGATCTCATCAAGGTCAAGGAGACAAAGAAACATCAAGCCCCCAAATGATTAAAGTATTCATCAAATTCAAAACTAAGACAATGGAGGAATCGCTTGAAAGAGAGAGAGAAAGAAAGAGAGATAAAACTTTGATCACTAGTCTAGTAAGAGATTGTCTTACTATGAACCACACAAAAGGAAAATACTACAAAAGATGACAACAAAGGTCTAGCAAGTTGTGTTATTCTAGTCAACCCATCAAAAAGCATCAGGCCTCAAGGAAAGCATTGCCTTTGATAAGGGATTTGACAAAGGAATGATTAGGCCTAAGGAAAGCATTGTCTCCTTAGGGATCAAATAAAGGGGGATCCATCCTTTAGGAAATATTTATTTCAATTAAGGGATCTAGTGAAAAGGATAAACACAAGGAAAGCATTGTCTTCTTGGTCATTCACAAGAGTGGTTGCATCAAATCATTATGTAAGTGTGTGCAAAATGTGAAACATAGATCAAAGTGTCTTCCTCCAAATTAAAGTGATTGCAAATGCCTTAACAAGAGCAATAGCTTTAACAGAGCATACATGCACCCACAAGAAATGTTTCCACTAGGAGATGCCCCCCAAGAAAGGAAAAATCAAGAGACATGAACACATGACAAAAGAGAGCACGAATGGGTTCTACTAACTTTGAGGTCATTATGATCACATGATAATGTAGACACTTAAAAATGGTTTGTTGGTTTAAACACAATGACTTAATTAACATTCCTCTTAATTTAATAAATATTCTTTATTATTTAATTAAATTGTATCATTCTACTATTTTCTAAATTCAATTTCACCATTTCTCTTTAAATTTGTAGTTAAATAGTTTTAATTAGTTATTTAATTATTAACATTATTCATCAATTATTCCTCTATAAAGTAATTAAATAATTAACATCATTTGATTATTCTCTATGACATTTTCATTAATTAAATAATTAGGTTATTTATTTAATATTCCCTGTTTGTGATTATTACAAACATATAATAATTTCATAAATCAATTTCCCACTCATGATTAAATAAATAATATATATTTAATTAAACAAATTATTACTCTAGAAAAATAAATAAATAAATAATTATTTATTTATACATCCCCACATGTGTAAATACATAAATTATTTAATTTATTCTTTGAACATATGTTCCAATCAATGCTCGTATTTGTTTGCTAATGTGTTATTCCCATAGATCTGCATATATTTGTTTGGAAATTTAAAGTTATTATCAGCCCCTACACATGTTGGAATTTAGTGGTAGCATTTGTTTCATCAACTTAATTACTTGGTAGTTGTCGATGCTATACCTAATTTAATATTCTTTTCTTATAGGCTTCACTACTTATTTGGACACAAAAATCCTTCTTATGTTCATCTAGCTAATGCTTGTAACAATTCTCTTTAGCTTCATCTATGCATACGTCTTTATTGTGAATGAAATTTGATTATTTTAAACTTTAGTCTATCCTAACATTTATTAAAAAAATTATTTAGGGTATTATACCCTTTCTATAGTAGAATAGCATAGGTGGGTCCAATTTTGAGGGAAACTAGGAGTGGTTGAGAGTTTTTAGATGGCCTATTTTATCTTATATGTACTGTGTGTTGAGTTTATTATCTATTTAAGTATCATGATTCAATCTATCTATCTCATGAGCTTCTGTGCACGTATATGCTTGGTTTTTCTCATGCATGCTTGACTGGTGGAATGGTGACTTCATAATATTCCCCTTGTGGCGCACTTATATTTTGCAGCATGGATTATTATATTGAACTTGTTACAAGTGGAGTTGGTGTGGTTTTCTCATCTAGGGGACAACCCTTAGGTGCTAACATAATTTTCATTTTTGAGAAATTTGTGCCCACTCTTAGTAGGTGGTCATGAATGTGACCAATGGTTAATCAAACATAAAGCTCAATCTAACTCCCTTATTTCATTGATTAGGCTTCATACTAGTGATTTATTCCATAACAATAGAGCAACTTAAACTATGTGATTCCATTGTCTATCAATTTAGTTCGCCAAATGTTTTGATTTTTAATCCATTTGTCAATTGATCTTTGGAACCTTTTCAACATTAATATTAGGTTGTCACTTTCTTCATTGATTATGCATGTACCTGATTGGATTATGACTCCATCAACATAGACAAGGAGACATGGGTAGTTCAAATACATCATCTTTAGCTTCGTATTATTTCCTATCCAAATCAGGAGGAATTTCTTCATTTCTACATGGGTTTTTTTGTTATGAAGACAATTTTTTTGTATGTATCATCTTTAGACACTTACCATTATTGCAAAAAAAACCGTTATGGAGGGGCTATACAGTCTCTCACCTTTCATCCTACAAGGGGATCATCATTTAGATCTCATGATAGATGATATTCTTGGGGGTATTGATGTTGAGACCTCCATACATCACTTATCATGTATTAGTTATCTTTATTTTCTTTATCTCCTTTTTTTAGAGGAGTTTTCTCCCATGAGTTTTCTTTCCTTTTCTATTTTTCTCCACTTATAAGAGATAAGTTACATGATTAGTTGTGCATGACTACCTAATATGGCCTAGTTGCCGAGACTCATATATTTCATTCTCATATTAGTCTACCATAATAATTCTTCTCCCTAAGTTTCACTTAAGGGGGTGCTGGAGTAAATTAATATTTACTCCTAGCTTAAGCTTACTTAGCCTAGTTAATATTTAATAACCTAGGTAGATTTTAGTTTCTATTTAGGTAGTTACATATAAAAAATTTCTCTCTTTCCTTTATAATAAAGGCTAGTGTACGTTAATTTGTATCTCATAATAAATTCATTTTCATTCATGTTAATGGTTCTCTCCATGAAGGTCTAATGGCAATCATAGCTTAGGTACACTACTCTAATAGGTATTCATCTCCTTTATGATGAGTTGTTCCTTTGATTATAAATGAAGGTGGAGTTTACCTTGAATAATTTCTTCCTCTTGAAGGGTCAATCCATATTATTATTTAAACCTTGTCTTGGTGTTTCCAAAGATTGTAGCACCCTTTCTTACATTTAAATAATTTTTCTAACACTTCATTCATGGTCTAAGGATCAAGCATATCCACTTGTGCTTCTATATTTGTATTTAGTCCCAAAATAAGCTTTCTATCTTGACTCTTTTAAACCCTTTGGTATACTAATACATACTTTAACAATGAACCTATCCCAATATTGTTGGGATGCCATTGACTCTTTCATCAAGTTGTAAAATTTTGTCTTTTTCTCATCAAAGAATAATTGAGGAAGGCACCTTTTTCAAAAAAAAAATAACAAATTGCATCCATGTTAGATTCTCCTTGGTATGTACCCATATTGTTCTTTAGTGTTGGTTTTCCAACTTGCCAAATATCTTGTAAGCTAATATGATCCCAAATGGGCCTTAATTACATTATTTAGCCAATTCTTTGCCCCTTCCCGTATTTTTTTTCCACCAAAATTGGGAGGTGTAATCTTATTCAAAACCTTATCTAGTTCGAGGGATGACGGTTATCCCCGGGGGACTTAATCTCCTCAATAATATTCAATGGACATATAGGTGTCCCCTAAGGAACACACTTTCCTTTGGTCCGTTATGATGAGGGAATAGAGGGTGAAGCATGGTTTAATATAAGGGAAGGATGAGATAAAGGAATGAAGATGAGAGGGACCTCAAGTGCTTTGTTTATACGAAATCTCCTTAGGCTTGTGCTTCATATAAGGTTTGATACAAAAATCCTATTGGAGAAGCAAGGGCCATACCAGAGTAGGCCAAAAATATGCAATAGAAAATCATGATGGGATACCAAGGACTAATATGAACTACTAAGGGGATATCCCCATGGAGACCAACCAGTGGATAGCTAGCTTCACTTGAAAGAGGTATGACTTGGGAATAATGATAAACTTCATAGATACTACCTACACTAATGTTATCCTAGCCTACAATAGGAGATTTTATAATGGCGGATCTCATCTACAAATAAGATTCCACTAATAGGATGCGAAAGGCCTAAAGATCCAAAAATAACATAAAATCAACATATTATTACTTAACTAAAATTCTAGAGTGGGAATAAAGATGCATGTGTTGAAAGTAACCTGTAATGACATAAATTATATCCCATATAATTCTTCATCACATAATTCCTTTACTTTGTACAAAAATCAAATTCCACATAAGCCTCCATCTCATCCCACTTCCCTTGTCATCCTGTTTGTCAAAATCCTTGACCATGTGGCTTGTTTGGCTCAGGATGCATGTGTACCACTTTAGAAGTCCACAAGGTGTGCACTCATTAATCACAAATCTATAAACTAAATATTTTCATTGGTATATTATATCTACTATATTTGGTAGTTTAACAACTCCCTGTACAGACCATTGACATTAGGAATCTTTTTGACTCATAAAAACACTCATTTTTTCCTTATTTTAATTCTCTTGGACACTCTTGGAAATTTTAGTCACTCTAGCAACTTCTCTTTACCATTTTTTTTAAGATCTTGTTGGTCATCTCACATTGCTTCTCTAGCACTCTCCATCACACAACAACGTGTTCTTGCCTTCAATCTATGAAATTCTAGCTTCTTAACTTCAAAGAGAAGTAATCTTACATCCCTTTCTTTTCATTATATTGGCATGGTATAATAGTTCTTGTTCATCTATATCTTTATTGTTATCATTTTATCATTTATCAGTTTGTCTATTATCATGTCTACCATATCTTGGCTATCCGTGAAGGTTGAAACACCCAAATAGGGGTTTGATTTTGTAATGCCTCTAAAATAAACAACCTAACAATTTTCTTATCACCACGTGTGTAGGATCAAAGGAGGCAATGGTTCAATATCTTGGAGTTCTTTTACCTCTATATTGTGAGAACTCTCTTATCCTTTTACTTTCTCTAGTCTAGTTATTTTGATTTTGTAATTTATTTCCTATCATATTCAATTGTAATACTTTTAATTCTGTTAGCTTAGCTATTAATTTATTACCTAGGGGTCTCAAATTTTATACTATCTATAAAAGGATGCAAACACACTATACTGGTTTCCTAAATCTATAGTATAGTCGTAGACTCACGCTAGCATCTAGGATAGTGAGTTGGCCAAATTCACAAGAAAATGTCGATCAATAGCCCCTTTTATTTGTAGTTGCCTAAACATTTGTATCGTTTCATAGCATAAAGTTAGTTTGGTTTTATTTACTTTGCATTCAAATTAAAGATTGAACCTTAATTAAATTAATTAATCTCCCTAGGTCAATAGAGCACTAGTTATGTGAGGTGGCACGAGAGCTGATTCACTCCTTGAGATTTTATCAATATCAAGGGTGGTGAATTCCTTTCTACATATAATTTATTATTCTCTTTTTTTTCCTCTACACGAAAATCTAGTCATCCTTTGGTGTCCTAGCACCAACATCCTCCTCTTCTTTGTTTGGAGAGTTACCTAATCCTCCTACAAATAAAACCTCAAAAATCATGTCTCATCCCTCATTACTTTGATGTATAGGTTGAAGTATCAATTTACTGTCCAATAGGAGGAGACCCCTCCATGGTCCCGTGTGAGCCATGCAGTTCTTGATCAAGCCAAGCGACATCCCTCAACATGTTTCTAGTTTTAGTAGCTGAGGCAGATTCCCTTGATTATTTTTCTCTCACTACAAAATATTGATGGGGAGAGGCATCTTTAAACTAGGAATCTTGGCAGTCACTTTTTCACTTTGAACAATGTGTATCTACATATTGCTCATACTATAACATCTATGCCAAGGAAAAGGCAAACCTTCATAATCTAATAGCTAGATCCGATCCTTGTCCAACTTTTTAAAAGAGATGTTAGCCAGGAGATCCTTGGAAATATCCAACTTTGCCAAAATTCAAACGAAGGTGGTATGAAAATAATTTGAAGAGTCCACATCTACCACCCAAAAACTTTCACAACAAACTATCAATTGCTTCAATATAATATCCAAACCAAAATGGTAAAGGAAGATTGGGGAGTCTTTACCCCTATTGGAATTGTATAATAGATTTGGTAATGGGGTTGAACAAAGGGTGTCAGGGTTTCAACATCAACAAATACTACTTAAAATTCCTCTAGTAATCACAGAATATTGTTTGCCCATCTCTAACATTGTCAAATACCACCACAAAAAAAAAAACTGAGCATAAGGATAAATCTAGAATATAGATCATCTTGTCTTTGAAATTCATGTGTGCAAATCAGAAAGGCTTAGTCCATATCCATGAAACCTTCCTATTAGCCTCAACTTTGTAAAATACTTTTCATTCTTTGTCAACTTTATTCAAATCTCCTTGCCCAAATCCACAATTGAGAGGAACGAGCACACAAGAGCAGCTAGGTAGATGGGAAGAAGCTAGAGCATTGCATACTTGAAACCTCCATGTATTCCAAAACTTTTGCGGACTTCTCTTCTACTAGGTTGAAGAGAGTATGAAGCCCTTTTGTTGGAGTGTTGGTGAATGATGAATCCATCTCATTGTTGATATTGTATGTGCATTGTCTCCCCTTTTTTGTCATATCGATCTCTATCCTTCTTAGATGTACTAGCACCCCAATAGAAAGCTGTAGTAATTCCTAAGATTTATTTAGTTTTACTTTGAACTTGTAAAACTATATTTTTAATACTAAATATATTTTCCATAATCTGTATATTACTTCATAATTAGTTAATTATTTTTATTTTATCTTTATTTAGTTCACACATTAGAAACAAGGAGTGATGTGTAATGATGTTAGTGTCTTTCAAACTTTTTTTTGATAAACATTAAATAAGAATTTAGGAAAAAAAGAAAGAGAAAGCTCATCAGCTAACATGCCTTTTCAAGCCATTATTGTAGTGGATTTTACTTTATAGGAAGAACTTTTAAGTCCACAAATCCAAGTGCAGGAAAAGAGGGACCCTCGTTCACAAAAAGAGAAGAAAAGTTGGAACCGAGATGGATTACATCCATATCATTATTGCCCTCACTAATCACCATTGAGTGCAGAAGCTCTTTTCTCATCCATAGCAAGATTCCATGGCGACTTTATTACTTTCCAAATTAATTTGTGCGGCCTGTTTGTTCTCTTACTCAAACACGGCTAGTATTTCCCTGAATTCAGAGAGAGGTCCGAGCTTCAATTTCCCTGATTTCAGAGGCTCGGAAACAGATGGAATTAAATTTTTGTGTGACGCTGCAGAGACCGATTATGGCGCCCATCTTACAAATAGCAAAAGCTCACAGTATGATGATTTGAGTCAATCATCAGGAAGAATTATTTATAATCAGACGATCCAACTTTCGTCTATAGCCAATTTCAGCACTCACTTTGTGTTTTCAATGTATTCTGACAGAGAAGATTCTCACGGCGACGGAATAGCTTTCCTTCTCGAATCTGAAGGACCCGCTTATGTTGTTCCAAAATTCACAACTGCAGGATGGTTCGGTCTTGCTGGAGATAGACCTGATATGTTGCCTACTTTGTTTGCTGTAGCATTTGTCAGTCTGGGAAATATGGTTGGAACTAATTGTCATAATTTTTCAGATCGCCATTATTTGGAGCATGCTAATGTGTCTGATCTAAATAACGGGACAGTATGGAGTGCATGGATTGAGTACAACAGCCCAACACAAATGCTCAAAGTATATCTTGCTACTGGTTCTCATAGTTCTAAGTACCCTAAAAGTTGTATTTTATCACAGCGAGTAAACTTGTCTAAATATATTAGTGAACATATTGTCCTAGGCTTTTCTTCTGCAGCTGTAAACTCGAAAGAGACCCACAAAATCTTTTTTTGGAGCTTCAACAGCAGCTTCTATTCGAAAAACACTTCAGTGCGTTTCAACAACAGCGCAAATGGTTCAGAGATGAGCTCTGAGGTAAAAGGCCGGAAACAAATAAAAAAAATATTTCTGGGTGTTGGATGTGGCGTTGTGGCTTGTATCGCAGGTGCCCTGTGGGTCTACTTTTGCTTCTTCAGAAAAAAGAGAGCTGCATTTATAATCTTGACAGACATGAGTCTTGACAGGCTTTTACATCACGTTCCCCGGCGGTTCAAGATGGATGATCTAATTGCTGGAACTAACAATTTCAGTGAAGCTCTAAAGCTTGGGCAGGGAGGATTTGGAGGGGTTTACAAATGCCATCTTGGTGAAAAAAATGAGATTGTGGCTGTAAAGCGCATCTCAGAAGGTTCAAAGCAAGGGATTAATGAATTCATCTCAGAAGTGAGTATTGTTAGTCGTCTGAGACACCGAAATCTTGTTCAACTCTTGGGATGGTGTCATAAGCGAGACCAGTTGATTTTGGTGTATGAATATATGTCTAATGGAAGCCTATACACACATATCTTAACCAGAGGAAATGAAACAGGAGCAACAAAAAAAGAGCCTCAGGCGCTGCAGTGGAATATGAGGTATAAAATAGCTAGTGAAATAGCAAGAGCACTATTGTATCTTCATGAAGAATGGGATGAGTGTGTTGTGCACAGAGATGTAAAATCTAATAATATTTTGTTGGATAGTAATTTCAGTGCAAAGTTGGGGGATTTTGGGTTAGCGCGCATGGTGAGACATGATTGTCTAGCTCAGACCACCCGAGCTGTAGGGACATTGGGATACCTGCCCCCTGAATGTGTGGCATCGGCAAAAACCAGTGCTGAATCAGATGTTTACAGCTTTGGGGCTGTGACTCTAGAAATAGCATTTGGGAAGAGAGTAATAGATGTGAGCTTGGTAGAGTTCGACATGCGGCTTGTAGCGTGGGTATGGGATTTGTATGGTCAGGGTAGAATACTGGAGGGTGCAGATGTGAGGTTAAATAGGCAGTTTGGAAAAGAAGAAATGGACCGAATAATGGTGGTGGAATTGTGGTGTTCTCATCCTGATGCTGCGAGTCGACCCAAAATGAGGCAAGTGTTGAAGCTACTTAATTTTGAAGTTCCGACGCCTATTCTCCCCCATGTAATGCCAGAACCATCATATGCTCACACTTCATTTACCACTGGGGCTTCCCTTCCCGTAGGATCAAAGTCTTCAAATTGCTTTGACACCAAGGTAGATTTATCACTAGTTCTGTTAGTCTCTTGTAATTCTCAAGTCGTTATGGGCTACTGTTATAATTATCTTGGTTATGGGCTACTGTTAGCCTACTTTCAAGATACTTCCATCAAGGAACAAATTTGATCAACAAATCAATTATTTAAAAATATTGGAGTTTCCATCTCGTGGATAATGATGTTTTGGAAAAAAAATTCTAATTTAAGGATTCTAATGCCTTCATTTAGTTAACGAGTTCATTCTTTTAGTAATGATAATAAGGTTTGGTGATTATTTTTAGGAGTATGTTCTTTCTATAATTATATAGTTAAATCTCATAAAATATTGATAGGAAGAAAACTTTTAGCCTTATCTTAATTGAAAATCTTAAAAAGTAGTGGGTCTTATCTTTTTCCTTCCAAGATTCTATTTTGTCTTATAGCATAATTTTCTTCTTCTTGTGGGACCCCTTGTTCCACAAAGATCTTGTAGGAGCTCCAAGAGATCTCTTCCTTATTTATGTAGAGTATGCAACTATATTTTTTATTTGTTATAAGTTGTATATATTTTTTTATTAATTAAAAAGATAATTATAAGATATTATTCACAAAAGTTGGGTGGTAAAAAAAGTACAAACTCAAAGTTTAAGAAAAATAAGACTGAGCGGGACCAAGTTTAAAAATGAAAAATTAAAAAGATAAATATTCACCATAAGCAAAATAAATGGAATTGCTAAGTTGTGATTGCAATGTTGGTCAGATGGGGGTTGTGGTTGTTAGTTTTACCTCATACATCTATAGGGATAGAATCACCATCAATAGGCTCCTAGCTAAAAAGAGCAAACTCTTCTTAGTCTTCAATAAGTCATAAAACATAATTAAATGAAATAGGTAGCTCCAAGTGAGTGAACTTTTAGAATTTAATAGCTAAGGGCATCACGCCCATTAGATGACACAAAAGGTATCAAAAAGGGTTGACACCATGGCACAAAAGGTATCGAAAAGGGTTGACACCATCAATGGAAAATATGATCCTTAGAACCTTGTAGCTAAAAGACTAAAGATTGTGATATTTAGTCTTATTTGGAAAATTGGTTATAGTCATGTTCCTACCTAGTGAGAAGAAGGAAAGTCAAACCCACAATAGTGAGGCGCCAACTTGAGACAATAGATTTTTCAACTCGGGTAAGGGAGAAATGTGAAAATGCCATGTTTCTTCAAATGAAGGTACCTTCATGTGTGTGTGTGTGTGTACGTGTGTATGAATTCTACACATGATAACTTGATATCATCTTTAAAGGATTATATGGGGATTTCCACTAATAGTGTAATTACAAATTGCTCGTATAAAAAGATAGGGTATGATTATTGGTAGAAGAAATATGGATATTATACCTAATGCATGTATACAATATTATAAAAAATATATCAATGTATTATTGACCAATATCTCATTTCTTCAAACATTCATTACAAAAATCAAATTGACCACTGCTGAGAAAAAATTGAGCTATTGCAAACTAAATTTTCTACATTTAAAAATGTAACTGCTCTCCTCACAAGTAGGGAAGATGAGTTCCTTTATGATTTATTTTTAAGAGGATCAAAATGATGATCAAATACAATTACATGTTTTTCTAATTGATAAATGAAGTAGGGAAAAACTAAGTTCGTTGAAGCTTTAATTGCTGCATTTAAATTTTTAAAGGCCCCTCACTAAGAAAAGTGAAACAAATTTATTATGTAGAAAATTTTATTTTGAATAGTATTATGACAAGGATGACCAATAAGATACATTTGAAAATTGCTTCATCGAGAATAAATTGAATATGTTGAGAATGATTAATTCAATAGTTCATTATGATCATATTGTTGTTCTAAAACAATGTAAGTTCCTTGCTCATAATATTGAATGTATTTAAATAGAATTTTCTCTAATAGTATCACTGATAGTACAAGAAATCAAGTGAACAATAAAATTATTATTGTACAATTCTAAACTAAATATCGATTAATAGTAAAGAAAATACCTATTTGAAATTATACTACTATTACTAGAGATCAAATGGAAAAAATATGAACAACAGAGAGTAATTTAAAATAGAACATGTATGAGATAAGAATATTGCTATTATAGAGAAGTTGATGGGAAATAATAATCTAACATAAAGTGTAAATAAGGATGATAGTTATAAAAACTCTTGCACATGTTTTTTTATAGATAAAAGTGGGATACCCACTGTACATATAGTATTTATATAAAAATTGATTCAAGGGCTCAATCGGGAAAGAACCAGTAAGAAAACCTAATATCTACAAATATTTCAAAAGGGGTACATTTCAATAATAAAGAATAATTAGATGAAAGTAATGTATACGATAAGAGAAGAAAAGAACCAAAAGTTAAGGATGTTCCTCCTTCTAGTGAATTCATGTCTTTTACTCCTAATGCAAATTACTTGACCATCTCACAAAATCAAATAGAGACACAATATGTTTTTGTTTGAATCCTAAATGAAGAAAGGTTAACTTATATGAGGATGAAATATGTTACAAATTATTGTGGATAACTACATGATTGTGAATAAGGTACCATTATGTGATGTTGTTCCTACACTTTTTAGAGGATATTATGATGAATAAAATCAAGAAAATAGATATACTCTCCCTGTTTGTCTATTCTTGTTGAGGCTATGAATAAATAATTGGTGACTTTGGGTGAGGAATCAATTGAAAAATATGTAATAATCAAAGAATATCTCTAAAAGATTCCCATTTAGGTAATTCTAGATTTCTAAGCATTTCTAGATCTTATAATTTGATATATTCTATATTTTTTCTACTTGTGTGTTTTGAGAGAATGAAAACATGAACGAAAAAATCTTTGTGACTAATAAAAAGTCCTCACATAATGACAAGTTGATATGTGCACCATAAAATCACAAGGTAGGCACATTTCAATTGTGTTTTCTATTCTTTGCCCTATTTCGTAGCTCCTTTATGTCCCTGTCTCAAGATCTAAGCTACTGTTTTGGGTTTTCAATTCTATATTTTACTATTATTTCTAGAAGTTGTCAACTTCTTATCATTCATCCTAGATATTAATTACGCAAATCCCAATCTCAAATCATTGCAAAAAAAAAAACATAGATTCAAGTGTTTAACTCTCTTATTAGGAATGTAGTTGAACCTATTTGTGCTTCTATTGAAATTCCCCAATGGTAAACTTCATATCTTAGATTGCATTCCTAGACTAGGATATCACTTTCCTATATTTCAGCAAAAAAATTTAGAGATAAAAAATCAGCTCTCCTTTTAGATTATTCTATTGATGCTAAATTTTGTTTATACATTGGAGTTATTAATTTCTCTAATATTATTATGTACAAATATAGATTTAAGGCCTCCAAGTAATGACTAGGATAATTCTCATTGTATGATTGTTGAAGTCATATATTTTGTGTCCTCCCAATCTTGCTGGCAGAGACGTGGTCATGGTCAATTAATGAAATAAGATCAAAGATCCTATTCTTAAGGCTCTTAGCCAAAGGTTCTAGTTATTGTGCTAGCCATAGATTTCTTCAACATGCTTAGTCATCTTTTTCCTTCTCTCATGGGCATGGTGCCCCTATCTGACTAGATTATACCAAGTTGACATTACTAGATCTGGCTATTTCCTTTATTTGTGTGTAGGAGCTTCCCAAAGGCCAATATGACAAGGATACTCATACCAACTAGGAAACTATTAATGATGGTTCTATCCTTGCTGATATATGAGGAAAACCTAATGACCATGAATACAATCCTACCAATATTATTTTTGTTTCTGAGCATTTTTATTGCTTTTTTAGTTATGATTAATCTTTTCCCTTTAAATTTTTTGTTTTATTTGGACATGGTCCCACTTAGGCTAAGTCTTTCTTATATTATTAGGGTAAACTATTTTACTACACATCTATTTTTATGAATAGTGTATTATATATTTTAAATTAATAAAAAATAATATATTGTTGGAAACACTGAGAGGGGGGGGGGGTG